>CM022754.1:18008543-18311043 GCA_012411365.1 Ameiurus melas | reverse complement strand
TGTTTATGTTTCTGAGGCTCTCGAGATCACAGCTATCACTCGTAGCCAAAAACAGTAGTGCACGGTTCTATATTTATATCGTCACTGATATCGTTCTCACAGTGAAATACCAGAAAATATCGTGATATAGTTTTAAGTCCATATCGCCGATCCCTACATCACGGTTACATCACATTTTCATATATGCAAAAGGTGACATCGTTAAATGACCGGTACACCCGCAGCAGCTGTTACTAACTTAATATTGGTGTTGGGTTTTTTTTGTTTTGTTTTGTTTATTTTTAAACGTATTAAGAGGATCAATCTAAGCCTTCATCCAAGCCTTGATCAAAACAATTTTTAAAAAATGCATTCTGTACTTTATACCCGATTTATTCAACAGGAAACTCTTAAAACCAAACCTTGTGGCACATTTTAAATGGACTGGGCATAGAAGTAATGATTATTTGATGATATTTTCTAGAACAGGATGCCTTCATGAGACCCTGTTTGCATGTGTAAATATTTGACCTGACTAGTGGATGGAATGGGACAGCCTAACTCGAAAACAGACTAAAGTTCCTCAACTCTGTAAAAAGATTACTGTTTTGCTGATGACTGAGGGCACAGAGTCTAACTAGTATACTATTAACCGCCTGCTATGCACATCAGGACACTGACCTGTCCTCAGCTGCAGTGCATACTGGGACACTGACCTGTCCTCTACTGCTGTAGCTCCAATCAGGCTCATGTCGGTCTCCACCTGGTTATACACAGCCAGGAGCTTGTCCTCACGATCCTGCAGAGCCAGTCGAGCTTCCCTTAGACTTGTGTCTGCTGCAGCATACTCTTCTGGGCTCAGCTGTTTATAGGCCACACACAGGGTCCTGTAGCCCTCCCACACACACACACACACACACACACGTTTGGTGTTTTACAGGTACTTTCAGAGTTTTTCCGCTACCTCTAAATTTAATACAGCAGGAAAAGTTAAGCGCAAGGTTACCATAGCGTTCTGCTCAACGTGCCTGCGGATTCTGTCCACCTCATCTGGCCTAACTCTCGGAAAGATCGAGGAATCTGCCCCTTTGCAAAAAAGCAGCGTCTCACCTGAATACACAAACGCACAGAGCAGAACATTCCTTCAGACTTGGTTCAAGTTCAAAAGGTAAAAGAAATAATTAACACATTAACTTACCTATCTTGGACCTGACTATGACGCTCATTCTCCGCCGCACAGGGTCAAAGTTGAGCACATGAAGCAACTCGTATCTGTGTAGTTCAACAAAAGGAAAAGACCATGAACTTCCTTCATCACTCACCGTCCCTTAAAAGCAGCACAGGGTGCTCACCACATAGCACAACAGAATGTGAGCATAACTGTTAATCAGCCTTATAAAATACATTGAACAAAATGACATGCAAATGTCATTACATAGGCTAGAAATGTTTGTTTATTTATTTTGCCAGTTTCTAACCTTGCCTAAAATCATGTTGGATAAGGAGACCATTTAAGCAATACAGTAAATACAGTCCTCCTGCCTAAACCTAGATAACTAAAAGAGCTTTTCTCACTTTCAAAGTCATGGATAGAGAAGATACTGCTTAAACCAATTCAGTCTGTTATCAGATACTGGCTGACAAAACGTCACATCATCAGACAAGAGCGTTCAAACATGCCGAAAAGACAGCAGCGGACAAACTTATACAATGTTTACAACAACCTAATGGAAAGTTGCTAATAACAAGGAATTTAGTAAACAGAAGGTCAGCATTTTCTTCCTTTTCGATGTTAGTCGAGTGACAAAGAGACGACAAATGAGGGTTGTGTTTAAGCACCACGAGTGACCTTTACCTCAGGTGATGCGACAGAGACTGCTGTGGATGATGTTGATCAGTGAACACATTTCCCATTGTTAAATGATAATTCATTACATTGTGCCAGCAATGATTCCCCCCCCCCAGTTAGTAGATTGGGTTATACATGTAGAGTGTTTGGTGGAATTGAATACATGTCTCTTCACTTTGAAGGATGACCAGACTTTTAAAGAAGTTTAATTCTGTACTTAGGAAACACTATATGGCCAAAATTTTGGACATCTGACCAGCATACATCCATGTGCGCTTTATGAACCTCCCATTCCAGATGTAGTTCCCGTTGCTGGTATAACAACCTCCACACTTCTTAGAAGACCTTCCAGTAGATTTTGGAGCGTGGCTGGAGGGGATTTGTGATCATTCATCCACAAGAGCATTAGTGAGATCAGACACCGATGTTGGTTGATTAGGCCTGGTGCACAGTCAGCATTCCAGTTCATCCCAAAGGTGTTCCGTGGGGGGGGAGATGCACCCATACTGCAAATTTACCTACTCCAACTTCTTGGGAAAACCATGTTTTAAAATTATTAAAAAAAAAAAAAAAAAAAAAAAATTTTTTTATGGACCTTTGTGTGGAAAAATTTTTTGGAAGGTTGAAAAAGGTTTTCCCCTTTTTTTTTTTAATAAAAAAAAAAAAAAAAAAAAACAAAAAAAAAAGGTTTTTTTTATTTTTTTTTTTTTTTTTTTTTTGGGGGGGAAGAACCATATGTAGGTGTGATGCTCAGGTGTCCAATTATTTTTGGCCATATCTTGGTGTATGTGCAAATAAAAGGAAATTTATTTCACTTCAGGAAAACCTTTTGAACAGGATGATCAGTGTAAATTGTTTTGTTTACTTTTCTATTTTTATTTAGTACTGTCCATCAGACGCTAAATAAGATTTGTCTTCTGGGAGACATGTAACTAACAATTTACACTGATCATCCTGTTCAAAAGTTTACATCCCCCTGGCTCTTAATGTATCGTGTTACCTTCTTGAGCATCAATGTTTGCACCTTATCTAATAGTCGTGTACGAGTCCCTCAGCTGTCCTCAGTGTGAAAAGATGGATCTCAAAATCATATAGCCACTGTTGGAAATGGGTCAAATATGCAGAAGATGCTGGAAAAGCAAAGAATGTGCAGGAAAACCTGGAAGATTTTTCTGAAGAACAGTGGGCGGTTTAACTGCTCAGGACAAACAAGGGACTCATGATCAACCATCACAAAACAAACACAGTCGTGGATCATCCAGGTAACACACAATATTAAGAATCAAGGGTGTGTAAACTTTCGAACGGGGTCATTCTTATAAATTCAGCTATTATATTGTCTTGAGGACTATATGTAAACTTCTGTTGTTATGTGAAATAGCTTATTCAGGATGGTACTAAATGAACATGGGATTTTTATGATCCCTCTTTTCTCAGATTCTGCCAGGGGTTGCAAACTTTTGAGCACAACGAGAAAGAAGAAAAAATGATATATATATATATAGATAGAAATTATATATATATATATATATATATATATATATATATATATATATATATATATATATATATATATACACACACACACACACACACACACACACGAGTAGAAAATATCAAAATGTAAGCAGGTTGTCTTTATTGTGGGGAAGGGGTTTAACCAGGCTTCCCCACAATAAAGACATAATTTCCTGGTTTCACCACACTCTGCTCTCATGCCGTGCTGCATCTGTGCGACGCCATCAAATTAAGAAACTGCTTTACAGATTAACTGTGACATACTTTAGAGCAAGATAACAGAGCGCTCAGACAAATATATGGTCAACTCACAGCAGGACCAAGAGGTCAAGGGGAGAACGTAATGAATCAGTAACAAGAAGCTATGATTCCTGGGAGAATTGAACTCCTTATTCTCCCGGGATGCTCCCGAGCAAGTTCATGCTCACTCACTAATAACTAGACAGTACTAGATTTTCAATAGTTTTTACTGTAATTACTAAATAATATATAGTAGTGACTTATTTATATGCTTTCAGATGAATAACTGAATAGTTTTAATTTAAAAAAAAAAAGTGTTAAAGCATATTTCCAGAGATGTTTGTTGAGCTTTGAACTGCTAAAAAAAATAAAATAAAATAAAAAAATAGAAAAAAAAAAAGATTTGTAAAATAGACTAATGTAAGCCTATATAACACAAATTGTAATAATAAACCATTTTTGATGGTCAGGATGAGTCACAGGTTATTACTTTAAATGAGAGGAATACAACCCCTGGCAAAAATGATGGAATCGCCACACCTGGAGGACTGCTTTTTTACTTCGTAACAAAAACAAACCAAAAAAAAAAAAAAATGAATAAATCACAGATTTGACACAAAACACGTTTTGCTTAAGAGCTGAACATTCTGGCTTCACGAAACTTCTCAAACTAACTCAATGAAATTATGTTAATTAATGGTGTATTGTTCTTTCCAGATCAAGTAGAGGAATCCTCCTGTAATCTGCATTTCTAAAACAAATCCCAGCACAAGTCTAAAAATGCATATTAGCCTGCAGTTAAAAGAGAGTGTTTACAGACCTTAGGAACCATGGACCAAACAAGAGAGCTGTCAATTGAAGCAATGGAAAGGATTATTAAACTCTAAAAGAATTCAAAATCAAAAATTAAAAGGCATCGGTTATTCCCAGTCAGCTGTGTGTAAAATTTGGTGCAAGTTGCTCCCGATGGCAAGTTAGCGCCTTGCATGGCAGCTCTGCAACCATTGGTGTGTGAGTGTGTGTGAATGAGACACCCATTCACACACACACACCAATGCTTTGGATAAAAGCGCTATACAAGTGCACATTTACCATTTTACCAAGTATAAACAAAATGGGAAGGTTATAAAAGGAAAGCCTACGGGTAGACCAAGGAAGTCAGGATAGAAAACTCAAAGCAATACGCCTAGAAAACAGAAAATGCATAACAAAACAAATGAGAAACAAATGGACAGAAACGAGAGTCAATGCTTGTGACAGAACTGTACGACATCGGCTGAATGGAATGGGATTCACGTATAGAAAAGCCAAACGAAAACCAACACAAACACCTAAACAGAAGAAAACGAGGTTACAGTTGGATAAAGAGACACAATCAATCATGGTGTGTGAATGATTGGACGAAAGTGATATTCAGTGATGAATCACGAATCTGCATCAGCCAAGGAGATGATGCTGGAACTTCTGTCTGGTGCCGTTCTAATGAAACGTATATAGATAACTGCCTGAAGAAAGCAATCAAATTTTCCCACTCGTTTATGATTCGAGGCCGCGTGTCACGTGAAGGATCAGTAGAGACCTCAGTCACTGCACATGTGTACGTTGAAATTTTGGGCACTTTTCTAATTTCATTGATTGAAAATAGGTTGATGATGAAGATCATGCAGCTTTCCACAGAGCAAAGAGTGTTAACGCTTTTCTTCAGTAAAGGCAGAACAACTCGACGGCATGGCCAGCAAACAGTCCGGATCTCAATCCCATTGAAAATTCATAGTGGAAATGAAATAAATTGCGAAGCTGATCGGTCAAAATTAGAACCAGCTTGACGGAGAATATTCAGGCCGTCTTAAACCCAGACGAGAAGCAACAAAGTACTAATTGTGATTTTTTTTTGGTTGTTTGCTTGTTGATGATTCCATAATGTGTTCTTGTATACCATTAATTAAAGTATATGCCATGAATTAAACTTCTCACTTCATTTGCTGGAGGAACATTTCATGAAGCCAGAACGCTCAGCTATGAAACAAAAACCTGTTTGTGATTTGTTTATTTGCTAAGTAGTTAAAAAAAAAAAAAAAAAAGCAAAAGCTGGGTGAACATGTGGCAATTCCATAATTATTGTATGGTTTGGAAGTGGAGCAGAGTCTGAACTCTCTCAGCTTCAGCGCTGTGGCTGTAGTACGTCTGTGGAGGGAACGGATCACACTTACTCTTCGACATCATTTTGCCTGTTTCTTATCTTCATCCTTTTACTGTCCAACCCCATGAAGGTGAACCCGTGCCTGAGCAAGAGAGAAAAGAGTTATTACATTGGTACACTTAACGCTGATGATCCATGAACAAGGGTGAAGAACGCTGGCTTACGTCATGGCTCCTTTAACTAAAGCGACCTCATCAGGGGAAGACGCAATGTATCCCGTCTGCTCGACCTGCTCGGTGTATCCTCCGTCCAGCCCGTCTATTTGGTCTATGTCGATCTCGTCCGGCCCCGCCTCCTTCACCTGCACTGTGTGACACAGACACAGAGCCCGCAGGAAAAGCTCTTCCTTCTCCTGCGAGAGAGAGCAAGAGAGAAAGGACACGACTAAAACACTGAGCACATGCAGGACACATGCTTGACAAGGACACCGCTGACATGAACGCTCCCAAAAAAGACAAAAAATAAGAAAAATCCCCAGAGCCAATACCAAGTCAACCAGCTGAAACGTCCTCTATGAACATCTTAATGGTGCATTTGTGTACAAATGATCCTAGACTTAAAATAAATCATCTAATTTCAAAGATATCGAAGAAATATTGTGATTGACAATATTGGTGGTTGACAATATACAGTGGTAGCCACTGCCAAGCTGCCTCTGCTGGGCCCATGAACAGGGCCCTTAACCCTCAACTGCTCAGATGTATAAATAAAATAAATGTAAGTCGGTCTGGATATGGACCTCCGACAAATGCCATAAATGTAAATGTTTTAACTGCTATTCACCAAGCAGGCAGCTCTAAACAATAATATAGGAAACGCATATAACTGTACAGATCGAAGAAAGGAGAGTAGCTCACAAGCCCAGCCTTCTGATGCAGCTTGTTCATTGGTCCATCTGTCACACAGGGCCCATCCACCTCACTCCTGGACTCTGTGTTTTTATACTGGAAGCCATCGATACAGCACTCGATAAACTCCATGTTGTTCTGGGTCAGCGTCCCAGTCTTGTCCGTGAAAATGTACTCCACCTGCAAACGACAGAGAAAGACAAAACGGGCCAATGTTAACGTGAGGCCATACACTCTACACTCGAGGTGTACGTAAGCGTATATACGCTTGCTCCCAAAGGAAATCTGAAATCTTTCAAATCCCTATTATAGTTCGAAGTACTCCAATACGCCGTTTTTGGCAGCATTGAGATCGCTTTAATATTTGTAAACAAAAAGAGGTGTACATTCAAGGAAAAACACCCTAGCAAATGAACTACTGGTTTATACGTATCCATCAAGAATTTTACTTAGGAATCGTACTGACATGTTATACACGGAACTATTATTATTGCTATTCAGCTAAACCGACGCTTCCAAATGGTGTACGAAAGGCTCTTGATACTGACAACGTTTTGTTTCATGGTTACATCATCAGGGAACTTGCTGTGGTCACGAAAGCAGACATGCTGCAAGCGCTTTTGTAAGCAGAACAAGTTACATAACTAAATGTCCTAAACTCCTCAGTAAGAACGCAACTGATGTAACGCTACGATAGTACGCACACCACCACATTTTAGAAAACAATCTCCAAGTTGTGTTTAAAAGTCACTAATGTCCCGCTATGTTTCTTTTCAGGAGATCACAACACAAGACCAGTGTTTTTTTGACGCCGGATTGGTCCATCACAGGAAGGACTCCCAATGCTTGAATTACATATTGCTGTATTGCATTCTGGGTATTGTAACGTTTGGTTGAAAACAAAAGTCATAAATTCTGCTAAACCGTGGACAGTAAGGCTTCAGTCATATGTGCAACAGAATATTAAATACCATGACAACTGGAATTAATTTTTTTTTTTTTTATACTGGAATATTCTCATTTAAGGACTAGACCAATCACAGAGGCAGCATTCAGTACCCACTGCATTCGATTCAGTACCTACTGCTCAGCCGTTGATACAGTACCTACTGAGCAGTACAAGTGTGTGTAGCATGAATGCAATCAGGACGTACAACGTGGCCTACAACTTAAAAATAGCCGATGCGCTGCCTTCCACCGTTATTGATTCCGACAGATCTCCGCAGCAATCCAACTGCCTTATGGGACAGCGCAATGTGGCCATGGGTTCCATACTGCAGAACCTCAGGGGAAGCCTAGTGTTTTATGAATACTGAGAATTCAGACATACAACTCCTTCGGTGTACAGCTTTTCACCTACTCTATAATAGGGTAGTAGATATCCGGATGCAGCCAGGAAGTAGTGTGGTAAAGCAGCACCTAGTTTAGATTAAACTAGAGATACACCGATACTAAATTTCTCAGCAGATACAGGTAACCGATTATTCAGAGTGATATCTGACACCGATAGTCCTGCCTTTTATGCCTTGTTTTAAATTAATAATTAATTCCACAATTCTGAAGGAAACGCAGATTAAAAACTTTATTCTCTCCATTTCAAGTTGTTTCACAGTAACTGGTCTCATAAACAGAAAACGCATTACTCTGAAGATTATTCTGAAGATTAAAGTAAGAGTTCTTAACTTATTGAATGTTATTAATTCATATTAACAGAATTAATTGAATTAAAAAAAAAAAAAACCTCCTGTTAGTCTCACATTCACTCTCCACAAACAAAAGCATTTCTACTACATCACTGAACATCAAACTGGTAATATATAATATCAACCTTTTTATATTAACATTAACTGGATATGAAATATACTGCTTTACAAATATATTTATATCTGTGCAATATATACTTTTTGTCAACCCATCTTCATGTAAATCTTTCAACAGTATTCTGGCGCTTTAATTCAGTTCAAGCAGCGCGGCCAAAAAGGGGGGAAAATAAATAAATAAATTAGACTTGATGGCGAAACTCCCACTTCAGTTCTGCTCACTTCATGGTGTAAAATTTTAGCGGTGCAGAGATTACAGAGCTTACAAGTTACAGTTTTGACATCATCCCACACAAGAGACATCTTTACACACAGCACAAAATCGATGTTTTCCCGCCCTCTTCTGAGTGACAGGATATAATCGGCCCTGATCATCAGATGTTTTTAAACGATCATCAGTGAATCACTAGATGCAACATCTGCCTAAGAATTCATGACAGTGGTTTTTCAAGGATTCTTTAAATCAACATTTTTTTCATTCAAGAACATGAAATAAAAGAAAGAACTGGTACAGCTGTTTCTAATCAGTTATTGGTTACAGTGACATTGGGGTCGTACTCATTGCTAGTAGTACATCACAGTATTGATGATCTTGATATCTGGCTCAGCCCTAATGCCCTCAACCCTCTGAATACCAGCTGCTAAATAAATGAATAAAAAATAAATAAATAAATAAATCGTATCTGTGACAAAGTGACTGATTACTGCTGGAGAATAACGGTCTCTCAGCTAAGACCATTTATTGAATTGAACACTCTGGACTGGAGAGTGCAAATAGATTCAGATTTAAAATAGATTTAAAAGCACATTATTCTCCGACTTTACACGATCTCATCAGATCAGCTTCTAAGACCAAACGTGCAGAACTGACACTGGAACTTTATATATCAGGTAACAGACATCATGCATGTCATTACCTTAAGAAATTCTTTCAAAGACTGGTCATATAATACACCCAATTACACACTGTATTTAAAAAAAAAAAAAAAAAAAAAAAAAAAAAAAACACCTGTTGGTTTAGACCTTTGTAATTCTCACCTGACCGAGCTCCTCGTTGAGGTCAGAGGTATTAACCAGCGCTCCTTCCTGAATCTCTGGGTCAAAGAAATCCTTATCCCAGGCGATAAAGAAGGAACCCAGGAACTTCTGCATCTCCACAGTGACGTACATGGATACAGGGATGATGAAGTTGAAGAGCACCATGAAGGAGAGGAAGTCTGTAAACATCTTCAGATACTACAAAATAAATGTATAAATAAATTAATAAAGTGGACAAGAAAAACGCAACAACAACAATGGGGGGGGGGGGAGTAATAATAATATATATTATTATTATTATTATTATTATTGGCAGGACAGGTGGCACTTACCAAATAAGTATCCTTCTCCTTCTGGGTTTCCGGGTTGTACCAGGCTTTGTCAGGTCCTTCTTGTTTCTGCCAGATGTGCTTCAGCGTGGTGCACACCACTGCTTTACTGACCAGGATGGACAGATAGACCAGCAGGAAAACATTGATGGACCTGTTAAGAGAAACGCACACGAAAGTGAGAACAGTCGGGACCTTGCGGTCTGCTCGGCCGTGCCGACTTCACCATCCACTTACTTCTCTACAGCCGAGCGCTTCTGTGACTTGCCCTGGTAGTTGAGAGCCATTTTTGTCTCCATGCCCGTGTACACCGCTACACCTGGGAACAGATACAGCATGCGTGGAGTTAATCCTCCTATTCTTTTAGCTAATTAACATGATCTGTTAACCTTAGTCCATGTCTTCTGAGCTTAATTTTAAGCAATGTTGACAGGAATACATTGCATCTATAGACTAAGGTAGATGTGTGCAATGGGTTTATTTCATATCATAACTGCAAGCTAAATGATCTAAACGTATTCACACATTCAATCTGATTTTGAAAAACCACTATAGTTCCAGAGAGTCCGGGGGTTACTGTCCGTATGGGTATCCTCTGAGGATGAAGGAGTGTGTGCACGGTGCTTTGTGGTGGACTGGCATCTCATTCAGGGTGTATTCCTACCTCACATTCAGTATTCACCGTTACTGAAAATGAATTTTATGAACAAATGCATTTTCTGTTTGAGCTAAGCACATATTGGACTTCCATCCATCCATTTTCTGCACAGCTTATCCCACACAGGGTCGTGGGGAGCCTGGAGCCTACCCCAGGGGACTCGGGGCACAAGTCGAAGGTGGCACCCTGAATGGGGTTGCCAACCGTCGCACATTCATTCACAGACTACGGACACTTTAGAGATGCCAATCAGCCTACAACACATGTCTTTGGACTGGGAGAAGAATCTGGAGTACCCAGAGGAAGCCCTCGAAGAATTTGAATCGAACCCCCAACCACGGAAGTGAGAGTCAAACGTGCTAACCCCACCTACTGGACTTATTGGAATCATCCATTCATTTTTAATCTCAGTAAAAGTTTCAAATGAATTACGTTGACCCAGAGAGAACGTATGGCTTAAAAGAAGACTGCACCTACCGTAAATCTTCTTGGTGTTTTTTAAGGTTGCACCTTTCAGGAGCAGGTTCTCTGGTCCCAAAGATCTAAATATAAAACATAATAAATGCAGCTATTACATCACTGCAGACCCTACCAGTGACTCTACAACTGACAGCAATGTAGCAGATGTCTGGACACAGTTAAGTAAGTTTGTTTGGCATGGGCTGGGCTGGTCTTATGAAGGACAGGATGTGTGGGGATTTACAATACAGTACTCACAGTCTCAGTGACAAATGACAAGTGCTTTGTAGCAGTGCTTGAGCAGTGTAGCTTTGCTCTGACAAAATGTTTGGGTCAGCAGAATAACGATCAGAAGAGGAAAGTCTCAGAGATCGCTGAAGGGGACTGAGACACAGAGGTTGATGATCAGGAGAAGTAGAGCAAGGGCAGCCTCACCTTACTTGCGACTCCTGCTCGGGCTTGTAAATGTGCATCCGTCCCACAAACCTACACACGTACACACACACAATCACTCACATTAAGCAAAAACACACAAACTGAGATCGTGACCTTGACATGGCTATGTACTAAATAAGTATAACTGATCACCGTCTCCAGATATTTTAAAATGTACTGATCATCTGCAAGTCTTCATTCCATGTTCTAGAAATATCTCTACACTGTTATAGCACCACAATCAAAATCAGTGAGCCACGTATGTGAAATGCAGCAATTACAGACGAGATGCTCATTGGATTTGACCCAACCATATGGAGTACTGGCACTGAGATCCATTTCAAAAAACTTCAAAGCATGCCAGAGGATATGTAAAACTTTTGAGATATATATATATATATATACACACACACACACACACACACACACACACACACACACACACACACACACACACACACACAAACATACACTTTTTTTAATGTCACCTTGAACTTTATAAGCACATGGTTTTATAATAAAAATTTTTTGAGGAACTGTATTTGAGAACATTTGCAATACAGGCTTGGGTCATATTTAATGTGTGTGTGTGTGTGTGTGTGTGTGTGTGTGTGTGTGTGTGTGTGTGTGTGTGAGGGGGACGGGGGGAGGTGGGGGACTGGGTATGTTTTTAATTTGCATATTTAATCAGAATCTGGATTTCCTCATGTGTTGACAATAGTGTCTTTTTTTTCCTGCATTACATCAAGTTTTTCGTGACTTTAAAAGGATCTCAGCGTTCTGGCTGAACTGCTGTAGTGAGCAAAACCTGACAACAGGGGGAGCATGAGAGCTACTACTTGGAACAATGATGTGAACAACAGGAAAGCACGGATTTCCTAAAAACATCTATCTGTATGGTCTGCTTGTGTTCACTGTGGATCAACAGGATACACACAGGGACCTATAGTAGCGGTGAAACCCTGCGGTTTCCTCCATGGAGTTTTGAAAAATATTAATAATAAAATCAATCAACCTAATACTCTAACCAGGACCATTACCAAGAGATGCTCGGTTCAACTGAGGTTAACAACTTAAAAAAAAAAAAAAATGCTCATGCCGTCAAGTATTGCAACACACAAGATGAGTTCATACTTGTAGAGGTCAGGCTGGGGCTGCTCACACTCAATGGTAGCAACAAGCAACTGCAAATCCTTCTCGGTATCTGGCACGGTGTAATGTGTCTGAAAGAGAGTTCGTAAGCACAAAAGAGAAAACTCCGTATTAAAAACCTCCGTACAAAATAACCCACGAATGTGTCCGATAATAGGCTGAAGTGCAGCGAGGAAGATGACAAGTTGCAGAATGATAACAGGATGTGGGTCAACTATTTTAAGAACCAGTTCAAATTGAGGGGAAAAAAAAGAAAAAGAAAACAAAAAAATGAGCTATCTGGGCCTCTGCACGTCATCTTAAACTGGAAACAAACAGCTAATCTAGGCACAGCAACGAGAAGTCCGTTAACTGAGCTACAATATGACCTATGTCACAGGACGTGTTAATAAGCTCACTTTATGGTTGGACTCCCCGTCCAGGCTGGCTGTGGTGACGAAGCAAGTATCGTCGTCTCGACTGGAATGCAGCAAAATGAGGTCACAGGGAAAGGTCTCATCCTCCACAACCTCCACTACATCACCCACCTGCAAAGTAAAAACCATCCAACCGACGTGAGACACTTGACAAATCGGTTAGGTTTAAACAGGAAGAATATTTACATTTGTGGCATTTGGCAGACGCCCTTATCCTGAGCGACTTACATTTATCTCATTTATACAACTGAGCAATTGAGGGTTAAGGGCCTTGCCCAAGGGCCCAACAGTGGTAGCTTGGCAGTGCTGGGGCTTGAACTTCTGACTTTCTAATCAGTAACCCAGAGCCTTTAACCATTTACCTACCACTGCCCCAGACTTAGTGGAGCCTTCAAATGTCAGTTGTGGAGGGAGAGGCGGAGGAAAGTAGAGGCAGCAGGTAATGTGTGATGATTCCCACCTGTGTCCTATTACTGCCAGTTTAATTATTTCTGTCACTTTGTGCTAGAGGGAGTTCTGTAAAAGAAAGAATGCATACACACTCACACATATAGGCCACGGACCTTGAACTTGCCAGAGCGAAAGTTGAGTCTGGGACAAATCCTGGTCTTTTGGGGGGGTTTTTTTTTTTGAGTGTGTGGACTGAACAAACAAGCCCAGCGCTCAGCTAAAATTCCGCCTTCCTCCACACCCTCACACACCAGAGATCTCCAGTCCTTTACTGGCAGAACTCGTAGTCAAACACTTTCTGATCAGTCCGTGCAGCACAGCACTTTGTGCTTTCTGGTCCTTTTCAGGTTTCATACATTTTTCAGCTGCTCGGCTTTAATAGCCTTTTTCAGATCGTGTCAGAGAGTTTAAGTGGGATTAAGTGCAGACTTCTGTTACGGAACATTTCCTCCTCACACGCTGATGGACTCCTTCGTTGTTGTGGGGTTTTTTTTCTCCTTTTCGTGCCACAAAACCCGACCTCTTTTTTTGGGGGGGGTTTCAGATAACACAGATTACGAGGCGTTGCGGTTTAACGTTTCCTACTACAACTTGAAATTCACTTGTGAATCTAATACTGCAGTTGGATCAAGTCCTAGAGAAGCACAGCAACCTTCGCTTCACCAAGTTTCATATGCAGTGGTCCATTTTATCCGTAAGCACCACCCCCCACATTACATTTTGTTTAATTATAAACAGGTTATAGTTGCATAAAATTATTATTTTTAAACGGTTGTGGAATGTCCACAAGACAAGTTAGTTCATGTTATCTTTCATGTTAGAACAGATATAAACAGTCATTTGTTCACAAAGTTATATGTGTACACCAATATATTTATTTATTTATTTTTTAATACGCCTGTCCTGAAAACTCCTGTGGTAGAAAAAACATCCTGACAATCTTACTTCCAAAGCACTGTCCCCTTACAGAAAAACTCTTAAAACGCTCAATTACTTTGTTTTTTTTTATCCGATTTATTATTAGACTTGGATTATGTACATCATCATCTTACTATACAAGTCCCTGTGAATGAGCTGTTACAATAGAAACGATGACGTGATTAAAACGAGCATATTAATACAGCCTTGTGATTTAAACTAGTCGGGCGCTGTTACACACAATTAACCGACACCTTCTAACCAGTCCGTACAGGATGTCACAGAGCTCGTTCTGTGATAGTTGCGGCCAAAAATGCTCAATATTGTTGCGGCTTTTTTTTTTTTTTTTTTTTTAAAGTTTAGCATTGGTGCATAATTATAACTATTACAAAACTATACTGCTCAAAAAAATAAAGGGAACACCTAAACAGCACAATGTAACTCCAAGTGTTCCCTTTGTTTTTTTTGGAGCAGTAGATACAACGTATGAGCAGCTCTGGAAAACTCCTTGTGTATTATGAACTTAAAACGTCACTGTAAAGCGTTGACACTGTATTAGGCCGCTCTTAAATAGTTGATCTACTCTTAGCTTGAAGAAGCATGGATAGACCAAATGTGGCAAAGAGCAACTAGTGTGAAAAGACTGGTGTGACTCCAGTAACCAGCAAGAGAAATAGAGTGTGAAGAGGAACTGGTGAAAAGTAGCGATAGTAGATGATGGTTTAGGTGTAGCCACGAAGCTAAAATGTTACAAGCGCATTATTTGCAGCTGCACGCTGTAGCTGGTTTTAGAAATGTAGCTCATTTGTGGTTAACGCTTGATTTAGCATGTGAAATAGAACACTCTCGTGCATACGAACCCGTGTCCTTGAAACACTGCATTCGTTGGGTCCCATAACACACAACAAATACATGAAATCTGTTTGTATTCTGGAAATGTAAAATGTCTACAGTGTACATGTATGGAGCGTTATCATGCTGGAGTTGATCTGTAAAAATACGCTGCACGCGCGTAAATGTGGTCCAGTCGTCCCCCCCCTCCCTACCCACCCCCTCTCTCTCTCGCTCACAGACAAACAGATGACAGTGCTGGCACAGGTGCAGCGGCTGAAAGGTACCTTGATCTTCTCGCTCTCCTTCCGCGCTGACTGACCGTTCTCCAGCACTCTCACTTGGTACTTATTCACTTCGTAGTCTGCTTTGTGCCGCAGCCAATCCTCATAACCCTACACACACACACACACACACACACACACAGAGAGAGAGAGAGAGAGAGAGAGAGAGAAACAGAGAAATCATGATAAAACTGATGAGTGTATTTGTGCATACACAAAGCAGTAAGTGGGAAGACTGCAGTGAGCTATATTTTGACTATATTTCGGCTGCCTATTTAAAATCAGGGCAGAGTGAACAAACACATGAAAGTTGAAATAACAATAAGAGGGGAATCGGTTCACTGTACGCACTCTCGATCCAGGTCGGAGCCTGGTGTCTCTGTAGTTCCGGCAGGAAGTCCAAAGTCTACTGTGCATCTCCCCAGAAGAGCTCAAAGCAGTGCAGTGA
Organism: Ameiurus melas; assembly: GCA_012411365.1. Lineage (NCBI taxonomy): Eukaryota > Metazoa > Chordata > Actinopteri > Siluriformes > Ictaluridae > Ameiurus > Ameiurus melas. The sequence goes on along the minus strand of CM022754.1, from coordinate 18,295,171 downwards.
AAAAATGTTCCTACTGAAATTGCAGTTATTAAGCCGTGACTGATGCCGTGTTCAAACCAGAGGCGGAGATTTTATGACCGTTCCAAATGGTTATTTGTGAGTGGCTAACAAAACGCACGTACAAGGGAACGCTGTTTCAGACAGATTTTTAATGAAAAAAAAAATAATAATTTTAAAAAAGGTCAGCGAAGTCATCTTTCAGAGTTCTGCATATTTAACAACCACCCGCCCTCTATTCTGTTCATGTAAACGTATTCTCACTCATTTGTAAATCGCTTTGGATAAAAGCGTCTGCTAAATGAATTGTACTAAACAGCAGCAATAGAACTAAAACTAACCTCACACTGTAAACAACAGCTGTAGCCCCAAGTCAGTTTTGACTATTTAAGCAAAAGCGCCAGGGTTCTCTTCGAGAATAAAAAGTTGTTCAGCTTTCTGGCAGGAGAGCTGATGCTTGGGGCAGATAAATAACCCCCGTGCAATCCACACAAGCAATGGAAAGCGTAGCCGCGCTTGTTGTGACTTATTCCGGTGCATTAATACCAGACATCCAAATTAACGCATGTTTAGCTGACCAGCTGCTATAGAATTAGTGGGATTATAGAACAAATGGGGATTGTTAATTTTTCCCATTTCTGTTTGAAACCTTCGGACCAGCTGGCTACACCGTGAGCAGAGGGATATCGACGTGACAGCCAATGAAGTACTGCAGGTCTACTGCAGAAGGAGAAAAGAAGTAGATCTGCTTTTAAATCTTAAGCACCTGACCAATCGTAACCATATGTGCTGGTTGAAAAACCCATCCCACCTATGCTCTTACAATAACCTCCACTCTTCCGGGAAGGCTTTTGACTAGATAATGGAGCATAGTTGTTGGGGATTTGCCACAGGTTTCAGCCACAGGTTGAGCACCGACGTTGGGCGATGAGGCGTGGTGCACAGTCAGCTTTCCAAATACTAACCACAGTGTTCGGTGGGGGTTGAGGTCAGTGCTCCGTGTAGGCCACTCAAGTTCTTCATCAACCTTAGCAAACCGTGCTTCATGGAGCTTGCTTTGTGCACAGGGGTACGGTCGTACTGAAACAGGTTTGAGGCTTGCACTCAATACCTTCTAAACAATTGTTTGTTTCCAACTCTGAAGCAACCATCGGGAGATGACCCACATATGGCTGTGATGGTCCGGTCAAACTTTTTTCTGTGAGTACTAGCATGTTATTTTAATCAATCAGTTTCGACGAAACTGGTATAAACACAAAACGGCAAGACGATCGTTTAGGATAGTCGGTGTCAAATAATTCAATGACCGATTCTGACATCTGGAATCCAACTAAAATACACAAGCATTAACACGGCAGTTTATTCGTACGACTCATGCAGCAATTGTTTTTGGCACATTTAAACACATGCTTAAAAAAATATAAATAAATCAATAATTCATCCATAGTTTATGGTTCAAAAGACTCACTTTTCAGATCATTTGTATCAGAAATAAAAAGCAGCTGGATGGTGAACCACCACAAACTAGCAGTGACATGAGGGCATGTAGCCTGACCGTATGAACACAAGGTTATAAAGACAACCACGGTATATTCAGTGGAGAGTACAATGAGAGTACATTGAAGGCAAATGAACAGAAAGAAAGAAAGAAAAATAAATCCACAGCCCTTTCGCAACCCTCTTGTGTTGAATATTTGATCAGTGTTGCTGGAGTAGAACAGATTTGCTGCACAGCTCTAGTTGCAGGAACCTCTTCAGTTCCTGATGAAGAGTAGGGCGCTTTTCTAAAGACCAGGGAATTCTTAGTGACTGCTAAAACACAAACTTCACAGAAAAACAAAAACAAAAAAACAACCTTCTTATAACTTTAAGGACCGCATGGATCTTAAGGAACCACTTGATCCATGTTTGTGAAGAACGTGTGCTTGGAAGTAACCCATTGAATCCTCAAAAATCTAAACCAAGGTACAAATCACAGATACAGAAATAATCTGTCAAACAGCAGTAAGAACTCGACGTCGAGTCCAAACAATTCTGATTCTGAACACGTACTCGGATTCATCGTCGATGAGAAGTGCGAGTATGAAAGTAAGAGAATGCAGTTCGAGAGAGAGAGAGAGAGAGAGAGAGAGAGAGAGAGAGATGATCGTCCTCACCTGTTTGATAGCAGTCACCGTTATCACGAAAAATAGTGGTAAGCCACTCGTCACAGGGCTGGTTGGGGTGTCCACAATGACCTACATAAAAGACATGAAAAGATACAGTGCTGTGCTGTTAAGAGCATACTCGTATCTCACAAAACCAAATACTATAAAAAGCAGTACACGGTGTATTAATAATTCACTCTGCAATGCAGGGATGACAATTTCATATCATCATCATTCATCAAACTTTCAGCACAGTTTATAACACCAACTGTTTATAAATCACTAGAGAATATTTCTTTCAGTTGTGTTGGACTTTTACAGGAATGCTCGGATTGAATGAAATTAACAAACAGGTTTGGTATTCACTTCAGAATCATCACCACACTGCATACCAAAACCTCCACCTACAGTGAGGGAAAAAGTATTTGATCCCCTGCTGATTTTGTACGTTTGCCCACTAACAAAGAAATGATCAGTCTATAATTTTAATGGTAGGTTTATTTGAACAGTGAGAGACAGAATAACAACAAAAACATCCAGAAAAACGCATGTCAAAAATGTTACATATTTCCCTCATTAAAATGCAAATCAATTTATATTTGACCCCCGCTGCAAAACATGACTTAGTACTTGATAATGACTTAGTAATTACTTTTAATTTTCAATGCCCTGGCTGAGAGGAGGAGGTTCTCACCCAAGATTTGACGGTACAACACGGCGAGTTGAGTTGTCCCAGAGGACAACTGGGTGAAGGTGTTGTGGTCAGATGAGACCAAAATGGAGCTCTTTGGCATCAACTCAACTCGCCGTGTTTGGAGGAGGAGGAATGCTGCCTATGACCCCAAGAACACCATCCCCACCGTCAAACATGGAGGTGGAAACATTATGCTTTGGGGGTGTTTTTCTGCTAAGGGGACAGGACAACTTCACCGCATCAAAGGGACGATGGACGGGGCCATGTACCATCAAATCTTGGGTGAGAATCTCCTTCCCTCAGCCAGGGCATTGAAAATGAAAAGTAATTAATAAGTCATTACCAAGTACTAAGTCATGTTTTGCAGAGGGGTCAAATACTTATTTCCATCATTAAAATGCAAATCAATTTATAACATTTTTGACATGCGTTTTTCTGGATTTTTTGTTGTTATTCTGTCTCTCACTGTTCAAATAAATCTACCATTAAAATTATAGACTGATCATTTCTTTGTCAGTGGGCAAACGTACAAAATCAGCAGGGGATCAAATACTTTTTTTCCCCCCACTGTACATCCATACATACATCCATTACAGGACTAGCTGCATTTGGATTTCATCGGGATTTAGTTTAATCATCACGGATTTAGTTTCGACTCCACACCCCATCTTCGTAAATGATTTCTGGGACTTTGCTTTATCCACTCAACAAAGGAATGTATTGTTGGCTGCCCTCACAGCAGTGGGGGGAAGAAGGAGGAGAAAAAAAAAAAAAAAAAAAAAAAAAAAAAAAAGTTCGTTAATCGCTGGAATCATCGTCACACGATGTGCAGGCGGACCTGGGCCGTGTTTTTACTGGACGTTTCATCTATGGAACGCTCAATCTAAGACTTATGATTCTTGTTTTTATAAATATTTTATATTTAGATTTTCTCGTGTTCTCTAGTTCTTTTTAAGTTGGAGTCTACTCTGGGTGGAATGTTTGGTTTCTCTATGTTCTGTGTCGAAATGAAAACTCAATAAAATGAATGGAAAAACAGATCAAATCCACTCAAATTCTTCTCGTTTATTTTTCAAATGACTTTTTGATAAATAAATACTGACAACTAGGCCTGGGACGATGAGTACTTTTGTTGGACGATATATTGTCCCAGAAATAACTGGGGTAAACAATATTAGTTGTCATTTTAAGACCGTTTTATATCACTGATATTATGATCATATAATAGCAGAATAACGCAAGTACACCAACGAACTTTGAATTCTTAGAGTATCCAGACACTGGAACTGGAAATGTCCCAAAAAAAAAAAAAAGTTGTCGTCTTCTGACAATAATATCCTTCACATTTAATTAGATTTCATCATTAATATTCATAAAATCTTAAAATCATTCATTTGAGTAAATTTGACTCGGACTAAAATGGCTGTGAATATTAGTCCACAGCAGTTTAATTGGTGAGAAAATGAAACCACATATTCACACATTTTATACACAGCAACTTTTTGTGCATTCTAACAATACTATCCAAGTATTCAAACAATACTAACTAATGTGCATTCACGTCATTTTGTGCAGAAGCGAGTCTTGTGTGTAAATGTTTGATTAATCTGATGTGTAATAGCCTGGACATGAAGTGTCTCAGCCACTGGAGTTAATGATTTATCCACCGCAAATATCATGTCTCCTAGCAGCTTTATTCCACCTCCATCATCTCAACACACACACACACACACGCACACTCACGCACCCTACAAAATGGAAAACTAAATTTGTATTCACAGACCACGTGTGTGTGTGTGTGTGTATGCTTAGCTACAAGCTGTGTGACACGGGGGGAATTACAATAGGTGTGTGAAAACGACGCGTGTAGGTGGATGAGAAACGCCGTCACTGTGGGATGTGAGCACGGAGCGGTTGGTCAAACTTTTCACACACACGGAGACCTGCTTCATGGTAAACAATCCTGAACAAATACCAAAACGGTCCATCTACACTCACCCACATTCACTTTGTTTAAAGCAGTTCAAGGCGGACTGACTTGCCAATACGGAAAAAACACCTGCGAAATCTCTCTCTCTCGCTCACACACACACTGTTTTAGGCTCCTGAGGAACAAGCTTTGGCAAGCAGAGGCAAACACAAACATGCTCAAAGCAGCTTCCAGATTCTGCTAAGGAACTAGTGTTGATTGATAGAGAGAGAGAGAGAGAGAGAGAGAGAGAGAGAGAGAGAGAGAGAGAGAGAATAGAGGGGGAGTTGAAGATCTGGAATTTCCATATACAGATACAAGAAGCCTTCTCTTTCTCTCTCTGGCTCACTTAACATAAATGGATCTTGTAGTGCTGAGAAGTGTTTTAGTCTTTAAAGTTTTTTGTCCTTAAAAAAAATAAAACTAAAAAAATAAAAAGGCTAACAATCTTCCTACAAGAAATACACACACACACACACACACACACACACACACACACCCAGCAAGTGGGCAGGTCCAGTTTTGCCAAGCCATGGTTCAAACATGAGTCCTGGGGGCGCTATACTGCTTTCCACAGACATTCAAGAACAACCAAACACTGCAGAAATCGTACCTGCGAGGATGCAGAGTAGATCGACACAATCTCTCACTTTCTCTGATAACCATCTATGCTCCCAACATTGGCACAGAACATGTTCGGTTTCTTGATCTTTTGAATAAAGCCATGTCAGACACTCCCAAAGAAAGAATGATCATAGCTGGATATTAGCTGAAGATTTCAGCTGCACTCGGACCCAACAGTGAGCCTGATCCTCGCTCAGCAGAAGCACTCAGAACTGGAGTACAAAACCACAGCTTAGTAGATGTAGACAGACAATATACCTGGTTCAAATCCACCCCTGAAAAGATCCTCACAGCAAGAACTGATAGGTTTTATATACTCAAAAGTTCAACAGCGGAAGATTCTTGAACAGTTACATTCATCGAACTCCATCATTATGTATCGCATCTCACCGTCATTACCACACTGAGCACTTTCCATCCGCATCACCACCCCTTTAACAATACCGTATACCTGGATTACCCCTTTATTCAAGCTTTTCCACTTTTTTGGGAGTTTTGGAGAGAGAGGAAGTCTCAGTAAGCCAGTGATGGGACATTGGTAAAAGTTCAGATCTTCTGCCAACAATACACAAGAAATCGAGCTCATCGGCTTTCATGAAAAAGAAAGTCAAACAGAGCAGCTCAATAAGTGTTCGACAAGGCTGCAGCCTGTCCTACCTGCTGAATACCCTCTACACCAAGCCCCTGCCAAGACACTTACCTGCAAGGTTTTTCCACTACTAAGTCCTGACCTATTTACAATTAAGCTTGTGACATATGCTGACGATGTGATCGTAATAATACAACCCCAATTCGGAAAACGTTGGAACAGTATGGAAAATGCTAATAAACACAGTGATTTGTAAATGTACCTTGACTTGCATTTAAACAAAAAACCTATAAAGACAAATTATTTGATATTTTACCTAATCAACTGAATAGTTTTTTTTTTGAGGATTGATGCATGCAACACTTTCCAACAAAATTGGGACAGGGGCAATTTAGGGCTAATAGCCATGTGACAAGCTGAAATAAGGAGGTGGTGAAACAGGTGAGGTGATCGTCTAATCATAGTATATAAGGAGCCTTCAAAAAAGACCTAGTCCTTCAAGCGCAAGGATGGGTCGAGGCTCACCAATCTGCCAAATGATGAGTCAGTGAATAAGCCAACACTTTGAGAACAACATTCCCAAAAGACAAATCGGTAGGATTTCGGACATTTCACCATCTACAGAGCACGGTATAATTAAAACATTCAAGGCATCCCCTCAAATCTCGGTGCGTAAAGGGCAAGCTGAAAACCACTTCTGAACGCGCGTCGATCCCTCAGATGTCACTATCAAACACCATCATGAGCCTATAATGGATATCCTGACATGGCCTCGGGAATACTTTGTCGTTGAACACCATTTGCTGCTGCATCCATTTATGCAAGTTAAGGCTTTACTATGCAAAGCAGAAGCCACAATGTCCAGAAGCGCCACCGACTTCTCTGGGCTTGGTCTCATCTGAGATGGCACTAGCGCAGTGGAATCATGTTCTGTCGTCCCACAAGTCAACACTTCAAATAGTTTTTGGACAAAACAGTCGTCAAGGAGAATACACCTCAACTCCCACAGCAGTGTTCATGGAACAAAGAGGAACTGAGGACACTTGGGATCTACTTTGGCACAGATAGATACATGTAGAAGAACTGGGATGGATTGAATAAATTGATAAAATGATGGAAAAACTAAATATATGGTGATGGATTCAACCATATGTGTGTGTGTGTGTGTGTGTGAGTGAGAGAGAGATTGTGCCCTGCGATGGACTGGCACCCTGTCCAGGGTGTACCCCGCCTTGTGCCCACTGCTCCCTGGGATTGGCTCCAGGTTCCCCGTGACCCTGAAGGAGTAAGCGGTTGAAGATGGATGGATTCAACCATAGCTGTCCTACAGGGGCAGGGTCCTAGTGGTAAACAACTTGGCTGCCTCAATGCTGTGGCACTGTCTGACAGTATTGGATCCACCTCCCGAAATATTGCATCAACTTCAGAAGTGCTTTATGGGCTTTGTCTGGAGTGGTCACTGTTAGCTACCATCTGGCACATACCAGTGTGTGAGGTCAGGCAGAGCCTAATCCATCTCCTGTCCAAGGTGAAGCCCCTGAGGCTACAAACCACTCAGAAACTGCTGTACTGTCCATGCGCTGTGCCATGAGTTAGTTTCGGGCTTGCAGTACTGAGGTTGCAGACAGAATGGAACTCAACAGGTAGATGTTTTGAATGTCCAACAATGCCACAAAATCTGTGCTAAGAGGAAAGATCATTATGGACTGAATTAACCAGTTTTCTAGAACACCGGGCTCTCTGAACAAACGGTGTCCAAACCCTAACGCTTTCAAGAGAGCTTCAAAGGCCAGACAGACACAAAGTGGAGAACTCACCCACCCATTCTTCCGCCTCAGTCCAATACATGGAGGGTACTGTACAAGAGTCCCCTACCAAAGCGATCTGGAGAACAGTGGAGAGTTCTTCACTCCACAATGGCGGCCAATACCTTCCTGTTCAAGAGAAACGTCACTTCACCCTCTGCAGGTTCTGTGGACTACCAGTCACTGTGTTCCACTGCTTCGGTGTCTGCCACAGACCGGATCCTCTCAACACACTAGACAGAATAATCAACAACGTCGGTTCACCTTTTTCCAAAACGATGTTTATTTTAGACCGTAAATATTCCCGCTCATGATCAATTTTCCAGTTAGACAGGCAAAAGTAGCCATAGGGAAGTCTCATAGACTAAAAACAGGAAGAGGCGGCATCAACATAGTGAACTTAAAAGCCCTAATAGAGTCACAGATCAAACTAACACACAGAGTTCCTTATAATGAATGGCAATGTGGAAATGTCTGAAAGGAAATGGTGTGCAAACAAGGGTTTATTTTCAATAATGGACGATGATTAGATTAATAAACAATTATCCATCCTGTGCTTTCATGCAGAAGAGAAAACATGTACATAGTAAAGTGCACATAAAAGTCAAAAGTCTCTCTCTGACGTAGTGAGGCAGCTCCTATTTCTCGGAGGGTCCCCATCTGCTCGAGATGTGCTAACAGCTGCTCAGTGACACTGCTGTCAAGAAGCATTCGCTATGAGAGAGCCCAGACGAGTGAAGAGGAAAAGCTTAACAGGTCAGGTGAGAATGGCTCCGGAAGGTGTGTACTTCACACTTCCGAGCAAAGGGAGAATAGAATAGCTAAGCAAAAAAAATAATAATAAAAAAATGCTGCCGGTACAGTCGCTGGTCCAACGTGCTGTACACTGCATTTGTTACAAAGCCACGGGTGACTCATTTTCAATAGAAGTATTCAACTAATTTTCTGTGGAAGTGTCAGACACCCTTTGTCAAGTATGAACGCTCTGCACATGATGCCTGAAGGATTTTGATTTCCATCCATTAAACTAATTCAGAAACATCAGACACGAGCATTAAACAATTCATTCATTTATTCATTCATTTGGAACGACTGCTTTTTCCTAGTCAGAGTGGCAGAGGATCTGGGATGTCGGATCGTGGCAAGGCAACATGCGCGCACACTCACATCTGGGGCCAATTTAAAGCAGCCAATCCACCAACAAGCATGTTTTTGGAGGAAACTGGAGAATCCGGACTGAACCTGCTCAGACATGGAGAGAAACTCCACACAATAACCTGAGATCAGGTTCAATTAAATACTTTAAGGGGGCTTTCACACTGGCAGTTTAGTCTGAAAGAAACTAGAGCACGGTTTGCATGAAAAATCTGTCATGTATAAGCTGACATGTGGACCGGGAAGCGCACCGCCATACTGAACCCGAGACTATACCGGTACTACAGTAGTATCACGATACTAAAGCTTCAAAATACCACCGATGCCTCTGTATTTCTTAAACGGTAGCAGTCAATACCGTAGTACTGTAAGTCAGCGGTCCCCGACCTTTTTCGCGCCACGGACCGGTTTAATATCAGATGAGACCAAAATGCAGCTCTTTGGCATCAACTCAACTCGCCGTGTTTGGAGGAGGAGGAATGCTGTCTATGACCCCAAGAACACCGTCCCCACCGTCAAACATGGAGGTGGAAACATTATGCTTTGGGGGTGTTTTTCTGCTAAGGGGACAGGACAACTTCACCGCATCAAAGGGACGATGGACGGGGCCATGTACCGTCAAATCTTGGGTGAGAACCTCCTTCCCTCAGCCAGGGCATTGAAAATGGGTCGTAGATGGGTATTCCAGCATGACAATGACCCAAAACACACGACTAGGCAACAAAGGAGTGGCTCAAGAAGAAGCACATTAAGGTCCTGGAGTGGCCTAGCGAGTCTCCAGACCTCAATCCCATAGAAAATCTGTGGAGGGAGCTGAAGGTTCGAGTTGCCAAACGTCAGCCTCGAAACCTTAATGACTTGGAGAAGATCTGCAACCAGGAGTGGGAAAAAAATCCCTCCTGAGATGTGTGCAGACCTGGTGGCCAACTACAAGAAACGTCTGACCTCTGTGATTGCCAAAAAGGGTTTTGCCACCAAGTACTAAGTCATGTTTTGCAGAGGGGTCAAATACTTATCTCCCTCATTAAAATGCAAATCAATTTATAACATTTTTGACATGTGTTTTTCTGGATTTTCTTGTTGTTATTCTGTCTCTCACTGTTCAAATAACCTACCATTAAAATTATAGACTGATCATTTCTTTGTCAGTGGGCAAACGTACAAAATCAACAGGGGATCAAAAACACACACATACACGTGATGCTGCAAGATGAATACAAACGCACTGGGGATTGACAATCAATCGCAACAAACGTGCCCAGTTTCAAAACCACCTAATACTTATTATTATTATTATTATTATTATTATTATTACTGATCAAATTTAAGACCATTTGCATTTACAACATCCTAAATATAGAAAGCTCATCTTGCCATCTTTCAGAAAAGAATAGAGTGGACATTTTCTTTATCCATGGCTCATGGAATCCTTGACGGTTGCTGGCCGTCATTGCGGCATGCTTTCCCAACACCTTGTCCTAACAGCATGTGTAGTGAGCAGAAACAATAACGACAACAGCAGGTGCTGACACGCTCAACATCGGAGCATATGGGAAGCAGCACCGCTGTGGCGCTCACCATGTAATACAGGCTTCATTTTCCAAATTCCGGGAAACTTGTTGAAATCGTTTTCCATGGACACTGACCATATCCTACATGCGGAGAAGGGTTTAAAACAACTGGAGCATATATTTAGGAACAAAAAAAAAGTCTCACAGTGCCTGTAGGATGTTGTAGGTTTCAACTTCAAGATAAAATAATACTTCTGACAGACGTGAGGACACCACGCTATCATCCGTTTTTAAACTTCGGTACAACTCAAACGCTCCACCTTACAGCACCACCCTGTAATCATCCTCGCTCTGCTCTCTGGGGGTTCTGAGTAGACACCGTCTAAAACAGGTGTGTCCAATCTTATCCGGAAAGGGCCGGTGTGGGTGCATGTTTTCAATCCAACCAAACAGAAGCCACGCCCGAGTCTACTGAAAGCAAAGATCAACTGATTAAACAGGTGGAATCAGGTGAATCTCCAGCTTGATTGGAATAAAAATCTGCACCCACACTCACCCTTTGCGGATTAGATTGGACACCCCTGGTCTTGACAACGCCACAGTTGAGAGCCATGGGAACAAAACTGGACATGCTCTCTTGGAAGGACCGGACGAATGGTGTTACTCTCTCAACTGTCAATCACAGCAAAACACTAGCCAATCATGTGTCCCCGTGAGCTTGTGTATGCGGAAGAGGGTAGATAGCGCTTTCCTCCGAGTCTTGTGATGAAGTCTTTCAGCAAGTGCTGTGCATCTTTGTGTACAGAACACCGACTACACTCACCGAACAGAAGGACACTGCAGGTGTACACACAGGCACCAATCTGAACTGTTTTATACTGCATCGCAACATACCTGACGAAAATGGTCACGTGTCTAAATCCAGCAGTTATTGATGTGTATAAACGTTGCACATGTGACGTTGCACATTATGCTTAATAAACACAGTGTATATCACCATCTAATAGGAATGGTCAGAAGGTGTTGGACAGAAGTCATAAGTCTAAGGACATGTATATATTCCTGCACCCGTTCTAATACATTAATTTTTTTTTTTAAATGAAATAAATATGCAAATATTCATATATATTAGAGCTACAACTACTAATAGATAATTGATTATGAAAATCATTGTTGACGAATCTCATTATTGATTAGTTGGTCTGCGCGCGGCACAGGGCACATTTACTCACCGCGTTACTTCTGTTCCGAAAACGCGCTTCGGAGAGTAAATGCTAGCTGTGAAACTAAAAGTTGTGTCCCAAACGGCGTACTATACACTTACATTATGCACTTTGTACTCTACCATCTTGTGCAGCATAAATTTTAGAAAGGTAATATCGTCTTCAAATGGAACACTAGAGGTTTTTTTTTTCCTGCAAGTATAAGTCGCTTCCTAGTCGACGGCGCATGACCTTATACGCACGTAACACGACGCCACTAGCTTTTTGCAGATACACAGAAACACCAACAGTCAGTACGTTTAGATGGACAACAATAATCCGATATAAACCCAATTAAGACGACACTGATTAGACAGATTAAGGTAATCAGAAATCACTGTTTACATGCTAGTTTCTTAAAGTCATACACGAAGTAAACACAAATTGAATTAAGACGTGTTTTGAGACGTATTTCAGCTACGATACAGTAAGTAAATACGCGGTTTCGGACTAAGCCCATGGCTTCAAGCAGTTGTCTATGTGCAAGTACAGCATGACATAATTAACTGCACTTGAAGCTTTTGTGAAATTAAAAATGAAACACCCAAAACTGTATACTGTACCATAACGAAGACAAACTGTATGTCGATACGTGAAATTCTGGAGGGAACGTCGGACGGCGTGGCATCGTAATGATGTGTGATGTTAATTCATCTATGTTCTTTAACATGTAGAATGGGAACATGAAAGGAATATTCTAAAAGCAACTCATGTAAACACTTTAATCAGAATATCGTCTTATTCAGAATAAGGTCAAGAATTAGATTACTGCTGTCCATGTAAACGTAGTCAATGACTTTCTTCAGTTTACTGTTTGTCATCATTTCCTTATAAAAAGTAATGCATAAATAATATTATAGAATACAATTTAATTTATATAATACACACATTTATATGTTCAATTCTTTACATAATAACTACACATCATTGCGGCATTGTGTATTCCTGCCATATATTAAGAAGCAGTGCACTGTTATGAAAGAACGCAGCGCAGCCTTTTACGTTAGACTGGAACAATAAGTACAAAGCTGATGCGTAATCACATTTTTAGGACACTGCCTTTTCCCCCCACGCATACATCCTGTTCCTTTCTGTGGTTCCTGTAGACTTGGGAGTTTTGCAACTCGTATCAAGAGCGGTCACTCAAGGTATGAGGAAACGGTGACCTCCCGAGTCACAAACTACAGCGTAAATCACAAGCAGCCAGTGTGCTCGGTTCAAAGCATCCTTAAAAATGACTACACTGGTGTCAGTTTTTTCACTCCACTTTTTTTTAGCAAGCACTTGTTAGGAAAAAAGGAAATATCAGACAATAAAATAGCAGACCGCACTGGCAAATGATATCAATAAAAGAACCTGTGCTGTAGTGTTAGCAGCGTGATTCACTCTTTATCCTTGGACCCTGGATGTAAAGAGAAATAACTGTCGGAGAGAGTAATTGCAGAAATAAAATGAGTTATAGAAATAAAATACTGTAGTAAAAAATAGTCGTTAAAGCTATATTTAAGAAATAAGGGAAATATTTCATAAAAATGGGGAGCGTGAATACTTTAAAGAGCACCTACAGTATCTCTCAAAAGTACACCCCTCACATTTTTGTAAATATTTGATTATATCTTTTCATGTGACAACACTGAAGAAATGACACTTTGCTACAATGTAAAGTAGTGAGTGTACAGCTTGTGTAACAGTGTAAATTTGCTGTCCCCTCAAAATAACTCAACACACAGCCATTAATGTCTAAACTGCTGGCAACAAAAGTGAGTACACCCCTAAGTGAAAATGTCCAAAGTGTCAATATTTTGTGTGGATACCATTTTTTTCCAGCACTGCCTTAACCCTCTTGGGCATGGAGTTCACCAGAGCTTCACAGATTGCCACTGGAGTCTTCTACCACTCCTGCATGACGACTTCACGAAGCTGGTGGATGTTAGAGATTTTGTGCTCCTCCACCTTCCGTTTGAGGATGCCCCACTGTTGCTCAAAAGGTTTAGTCCATCAGCTTCACCCTCAGCTTCTTTAGCAAGGCAGTGCTCGTCTTGGAGGTGTGTTTGGGGTCGTTATCATGCTGGAATTCTGCCCTGCGGCCCAGTCTCCCAAGGGAGGGGATCATGCTCTGCTTCAGTGTGTCACAGTACATGTTGGCATTCATGGTTCCCTCAATGAACTGTAGCTCCCCAGTGCCAGCAGCACTCATGCAGCCCCAGACCATGACACTCCCACCACCATGCTTAACTGTAGGCAAGACACACTTGTCTTTGTACTCCTCACCTTGTTGCTGCCACACACGCTTGACACCATCTGAACCAAATAAGTTTATCTTGGTCTCATCAGACCACAGGACATGGTTCCAGTAATCCATGTCAGTCTGCTTGTCTTCAGCAAACTGTTTGCGGATTTTCTTGTGCATCATCTTTAGAAGAGGCTTCCTTCTGGGTCGACAGCCATGCAGACCAATTTGACGCAGTGTGCGGTGTAATGTCTGAGCACTGACAGGCTGGCCCCCCCACCCCATCAACCTCTGCAGCAATGCTGGCAGCACTCATACGTCTATTTCCCAAAGACAACCTCTGGATATGACGCTGAGCATGTGCACTCAACTTCTTTGGTCAACCTTAAACCGCTGTATGGTCTTGGCCACCGTGCTGCAGCTCAGTGTCAGGGTTTTGGCAATCTTCTTATAGCCTAGGCCATCTTTATGTAGAGCAACAATTCTTTTTTCAGATCCTCAGAGAGTTCTTTGCCATGAGGTGCCATGTTGAACTTCCAGTGACCAGTATGAGGGAGTGTGAGAGTGATGACACCAAATTTAACACACCTGCTCCCCATTCCCACCTGAGACCTTGTAACACTAACAAGTCACATGACACCAGGGAGGGAAAATGGCTGATTGGGCCTAATTTGGACATTTTCACTTAGGGGTGTACTCACATTTGTTGCCAGCGGTTTAGACATTAATGGCTGTGTGTTGAGTTATTTTGAGGCGACAGCACATTTATACTGTTACACAAATTGTACACTCACTACTTTACATTGTAGCAAAGTGTCATTTCTTCAATGTTGTCATGTGAAAAGATATAATAAAATATTTACAAAAATGTGAGGGGTGTACTCATTTTTCTGTAAGATACTGTATTATGGTTTTGAAACGTGCCTAATCCAAGGTCAACAAAACACTTTAACGTGCTCATAGTTTAAACTGCAGCATGCCCCCCCCCTCCCCCCAGTGTCACAAACAAACCTGTAAATGATCCATTCTAAAGGATTCATTCTAACCTCCTCCTTTCAGAGAGCATACTCTGCTCTTATTGGTCTACCACTGTCAGCGCACAGCTGATGAAGACCAGAGGCGGGGCTACAGGAAGTAAGTCTGGAATTACTTAATTAATGATTTTTGAAACTTTGCAGACTTTTTACATCCACAAACAGCTCTATAACACACTAAATGAAAGGTAATGTCTATATATATATAAAAAAATATATATCTATCTATACATATATAAATAAAATATAGGTGCACTTAAATGTCTCCATCATCGTCGACAGCCCACTAGTAGGCCAAGGTCCGACTGCAATTGACAACTCCAATTTGTGTCGTCATCACACAGCAGTAGCGTCTGCTTTCACATATGCAGTGTTTAATCAGTTTGAACTCAACCTCTGGTGTGTTTCATTTGGGCAAGTGTGAGCACCGACACGGCAACTGGGTACGTACCAAAAACTGATCAGAGGAAAAAAAAAAAAAAAAAAAAAAAGACTCCAGCAGGAAAAAAAAGATATGGTAAATGGTAAAAGTGCCAATATTAACGCTTTTTTAACTTTAGCGGTTCTACAAAGCGGTTCTCATTCACAGATTCTCACACACCAATGGTAGTAGAGTTGCCATGCAAGGTACTAGCTTGCCATTGGGAGCAACTTTGGGTTCCTGCCCAAGGACACTTCAGCATGTAGAGTCACGTGGGCCAGGAATCGAACTGCCAACCCTACGATTGGCGGACAACCCGATCGACCACCTGAGCCACAGCTGTCCAACGCAAGATAAAGTACAGAACACGGGTCAGCTTAATAGATATGGTTATTTAATCATGTATACGGTATCGTCTTTGTGTTCGCCATGCTTGCTTGAGCTCTGTAACTTCTACAAGCACTTGCCAAAGGTTTGTTTACCTTTTTTCAATCACCAGTGAATGAAAATCTGGTGAACTAATGAATTAATAGAAGCTCCCAAGCTTACAATGCTGCAGTAATAAAAAAAAAAGTAAAAGTTGTTAAAGCAAACATTTAATAACCTAGTCCATGCATCAGTAAGTGAATTATTTTTATTACTAATTACAGACGGGTGATAAAAGGAAAACCCAACATAAAAGAGTGCTAATAAGGTCATGGGCTATATCACGAGCCTCCAGAACTGCTTCAATACACCAAGCACAGATTCGACAAGTCTCTGGAACTGTACCGGGGGAATGAATACTATATTCATAACATATTCAAAATATAGGAATATGTTCATATGAACGTGAAATAATGGTGCATCAGTTTCCCAAAAACACTACATGATAGAGGTGCAATGAGGCACTGAGACAGGTTGCAAATGTGTGACGATGTACGTCGTGGAAATATGAGACTTTTTTTTTTTAAATAAATGTATAAAATGTGTTTATTTTGCCAACATGGTATCCTTTACAATATTGAACCTCTGTTTATAGCTATTTATGTTTTTTTCATTTTATACAGTCACAAATACACATTGTTTTGCATTGACAGGTTTAAAAAAAAAAGAAAAAAAAGAAAAGAAAAAGGGGAGGGCGCATAATTGTTTATTTATTTACATTTATTTATTTATTTTTTCAGATCTTGTTCAAAATATTCTGAGAATTAAACTGAACCAAATCATGACCGGAGTCACTACACCTCAGTTCCATAATGCAACTCCCCATGTTCTAGATTTGAGCAGGACACACGACGTTATAGGAGGCAATCTCTCATACATACCACAGTGGCAATTACATACAACTGGAAATTAGGCAAACTATCAAGCACTGTACAATAACTTCCATAAACAACCTACATCTCGTTATTTTACTGAGATGTTGCTAACTTCCGCTGGTTCCTTCTTAGATTCCTTTTTCACGTTTACAGCAAAACAAACGCTGCTGGCCTATCGTGGTTTTCCTTTAGGAACTCGCTATGCATACTAAATTTTACCTGAATATGGCGGGCTGATGATGCCAATGTGAGATATATTTATACGCGTAATTAAATAAATAATAAAAGTTATAATACAAATAATAAGTTATAGTTTTAGCCGTCTACCACAGTATATTGGAGATTATTAAATTAAATAATGAATATTAAGTGTAGATCAGCTTCAGCTTTAATTTGAGGGTATTTACATCAAAAACAGGTGAATGGTGTGCTCCAACCCCTTTTTTAAGGGACCAATATACGTAGATGTAAATCCTTTGAAGTCAAGGACCTCCTGAAGTTTGGAACCTCAGACATCACCAGATGCTGGGTTTCTTCCCTGGTGATGCTCTGCCAGTTCATGAGCAGTTCCTTCCCTTCTCCATATTCCTCTCTTTTCATCATCATCGGTCCATAGGATGTTGTTCGAGAACTGTACAGATGTTTTTAGGAAACTCTAACCTGGCCTACCTGTTTTTGAGGCTTACCTTTGATTTCCATCTTGTTGCAAACCCTCTGTATGTACTGTACTCTGCTCAAGCCTTCTCTTGCTTGTTGACGTTGACACGGATACACCTACCTCCTGGAGGGAGTACTTCATTCTCACCAACTGTTGTCGAAGTGTTTCACCGGCAAAAGAATTCTTCTGAAACCTACCACAGTTGCTTTCTGTGGCGTTCCAGGACTTACGGTGGTCCTGAGCTCACCAGTGCATTCTTCCTTTTTAAGAATGCGCCAGATAGTCCGTTTTGGCCATGTCTAATATCTCTAATGGGTTCGTTCTGGTTCGACTCAATATGAAGCTCCTTGGACTACATATTGAGAATTAACTGAAACAAAAGTCCAAATGCAAGCACCGCACGTGAAATTAACTCTAGACCTTTCATCTGCTTATATGCATGTGAAATAAGCGCCTAGCCGTGGAACAGCAGAACTGCCGACTGCCCCATTACTTTTGGTCCCTTAAAAACGGGGAGGGGGGACCGCATATTTGAATTTTTTCTATATTTAAAGTGCTGTAATTCTTAAACCGTTCACCTGATTTGGATATTAATACCATCAAATCAAAGCTGAACTTTGAGCTCAACTCTCTCTCTCTCTCTTTTTTTTTCTTTCATGCTGGTTAGTTGCAGCTATACACAAGCTGCATAAATGCCCTGTTACATAAACACTGCACCAAATCCAGTCTATTAAACCTGATGTGGAATTCTGGAGCACAACGCATTCGTTCTAACCGAGAGAAAAATGCTAAGACATGCAGTAATCTCCAACAGGTGTAAGCACTTGGTATCCTCTACAACAGCTGGCAAACTGAGCATTGTCCTTTCCGCTCTACGATCGCAGACGCACACGCGCATATTTATGCGGGACACTCCAGCAAGATGTGTCAAAGCATCCTCGGTAAAGAACAAGCTCTCCCCGCCTTCCTCCTCCTCCTCCTCATCCTCCCCTCTCCTTCCCTCCAATTCCCATCAGGACTGAGCAAAGGCATGCAGCTCTATTTATAGCCTAGCTCTGCTTTTTTTATCTGCCAGTATCTATTTGTGGCTCTAGAGAACTACTGAGGGCTTCCTGGCTGCTGACGTCAGCAGGGCTGTGCTGCAGAGGCGTAGATTCAGAGATAGAAGGGGGAAAAGAAAAGGAGAAAAAAAAAGAATAAAGAAGGTAAAGCTGGAGTGCTAGAGAGCTTGGGGGAAATAGTGGAGAGAACAGATGAGGGGAGGTAGAGTGGGATTAGGAGAAGGATTCAGAGAGAAAAAGGAGGTGAAAAAGTAAGAGACACATGCGCTTTGTGGTCCGATGTCGCATCTTTGTGGAGCTTCAGAAGGACAGTGCGGCCCTGTTTCTGTGCCTGTGATGCAGGTGTGGTCTCTGAGTGACAGAAGCTCTGTGTGTGTGTGTGTGTGTGTGTTTCCCCTCACAGCTCTCTAATCGCAGGCTACGTGGGCGAGCTTGGCAGAGTGGAGCTCCTCCTGAGGGAACCTGGATTAGTGGAGACATGCCAGCCACATGCAGCATTGGTAAACACAGGCAACCCATGGAGCACATACTCATGCACACCTAAACACACACACACACCAGCATAATAAACTCTTTCCACAAACGCAAGCAAAATGAACACTAAGCCAAAATAAAGGCAACAAATATTTGCATTCTCACACAAAGCTTCTCTCACAAACAAACAATACACAGTGTTCTGGTGAATCATATGGGTCTTAATACGATACGACCATCATGCACAGACTGTATTTGGAATGCTAGTTTGTCAGTGCTGTGTGTTCTGAAGTTAAAAGCCCTAACGCAGGACGCTCTGAATGGGGACACGCCGACGGCCATCTTGAACTTGGCGAGATGAAATAAATGTAGGTCAAGTAAAAGCAATTAACACTGAATTATACGCCGAGTCAGATTCAACTGTAACTCGGCTAAAACGAGCGCAGCGGAACATAATCACTACGTCGGGTAACAGCTCCTAGCTCGTGCACGTCACGCTAAATGAAGCTGGTGCATCATGGGGAAGTTTTTTCTTCCTTATTTCAGTATCTATTATCCACTGATTTTGGGTAGGGTGGAGGGAGAAGGGTCTAGTCATGATCACTGTAAAATATACCACAGCCGTGCTACACATTTTGCTTACTTCATCCAGAGCAGTGATTTCCTCTCTCTAATTAGATGCCACCGTTTTATTTTGGTGTTTTGCTTACTTCCACATAAAATACCCTCAAGTCACGCTCGAGACATCATCTCATCATCACACAGAAATAATATATAGAAAATTAACCCAAATCCCAAATGGCTTCCAGCTCTCACTCACTACAAGTCAAAAGTTTAGACACACTCATTCTTTATTTTTATATATACCCCCCCCCACACACACACACACACATTTCAGAATTACACTAATAATAATAATAATAATAATAATAATAATAAAGTCATCAAAACTCTGGAATAACAACTATGAAACTATGGGAATTATGTTGTGATAAATAAATAAACCCAAAATAAATAAAAAACACTTTTATATTTTAGCATCTTCAAAGTAGACATTTTTTGCCTGGAGTTTTCAGAAATGTATTCGTGGCATTTTCTCGACCAATTTCTTGAGGAATTTCCCTGAGATGCTTTTTAAACAGTATAAAAGGACCTCCCACCTTCGCTGGACACTTACGGGCTACTTTTTCGAATATTTCGCTCCAAGTCATCCATTAAAAAATATATTTTTGAAAATAAAATGTTCGTTTTCTAATGAAAGAAATGAATATGTTGGCACAATTCTATTTTTGTCTACAAAACCGATTTCAAATATTTAAATCATACACCTTCAGATCAAAAGACTTAAGATCATGAGAAACATTTGTCTCTCCAAAGTTGACAGGTAGTGTGCATGCATATTTATTTTTATATTATTTATATATATATATATATATATATATATATATATATATATATATATATATATATATATAAATAAATGTATGTATGTATGTATGTATGTATGTATGTAAATCAATCAATCAATCAATCAATCAATCAATCTCTTTACAATGAGCTATACACACTCTGGGGCTCATACATGGCATTGCATACTGTTCCAATATTCAGCAACAGAAAGTGAGCATGTTTAATATGTACCTGTTGGAATTTGTTACTCATTTGAATTTCACATTCCCGGTTTAAAAAAAAAAAATTTTGTTTGATAAAGGTCATGCGTTTATTTACACCCAATTTCCTCAAGCCACACATAGATCGTTTGGCCAAGGTAGAATAATAATAATAAACTTTATTTTATAAAGCGCCTTTAAAGTAGCTTCTCAAAGCGCTGTACATAAAAACACAAATCACAGAATAAATAAAAGTTAAATAAAATGAATAAAACTGTAATAAATATAAAACAGTCAAAAAGATTAAGAATCAAAAGCGAGTTTAAAAAAGTGTGTCTTTAAAAGAGGTTTTAGAATCTCCTGTTTTGTCAACTGATCTAAATGTGGATCATAAATGTAATCTTAAAAGCACTCAAACTGTCAGGTTCATTCTGAAAGCTAGATGTGGTATTAAAAATGTTCTTATACTATAATCATTCTACCGAAGATTTTATCATGGCTTGTGATGACCAAAAAAAAAAAAATGCATGCTGAGCTGCACCTCCCTCTTTCCATCGGATGTGAACTGAAACGGATTGGGCGTGAAACGTAAACGGAGGAGATCACGTTTGGTGCAGTTGTACGTTAAAACACCATCAAGCCTTTCATGCGAGATCTGTTTAGATATAAATGCTGTTCGAGTCTAGTCTGGACGTATGAATAACTAGATCTTTTCAGCGGAAAATGCCACCTCTCAAATCAAACGCATGGAGAGTGTTGTACTATTGTTCCATCACGGCGTATGGTGACAAATTACCTGCATATCACTAGCTTAAAGGATTTACGGACGTGTTCTTTTAAGGACATGAACATCTGAGGTGGCTCATCCTCCACTTAATCGTCTCTCTCTCTCTCTCACACACACTCCTTTCTCTCTCCCTCCTCTCACCCCCCACTTCCTTCCCTCCACCATTAAATCAGCAAGGAGAATAAAGACGCAGCAGGCTCCATGCAGGCTGGAAGCCACAGTTATAAACACATCTCTCACACTGCTGGCTTTCACATACAAACACACTCGTTTCTAGTAAGCGGGCATAAACAAACTTACCTGCACCAGAAAGATAATAAGGAAGTAAAAATTGGCGATTCTTCTGAACTGCTCAAACAGGTTCTTTGGCAGGAAGTTCCAGATTGTGTACTGCAGAGACAAAACAAAATCACATGATCAATATGATGGAAAAACAAGTCATAAAAGCAACGAGCTAAAGAGATGCTTCGCCAATCGAAGACGGTGGAGTGCAGCATTGGGGGGTGCAAGTCTGTTTGTTTTGACAGAAACCTAAAGGACCCAAATGCCTTCTAGATTTTAACGCGTGCGAACATGGGCTTCTTCAGTAAATCAGGGACAGACCCTGTGGAAGTCAGACATCTGTTTCTGCAGGTGTTTCGTTTATTTGCATAATCAACTTGCCTACGTTTTACTTCAGACAGTCAGAGAAAGAGAGGCATGTTTCACCTTTTTACGCGTACGCTAGGAACAGGGTACCGTACGCGTGACGCAAATTTCATCATCGACAGAGAACGTGCACATTTCATTCTTTTGCACTATTTAATTGTTCCACAAGGTGGCAACAGTGACCCAGGGTCATTGATTGTCAAGGTAGTTGAAGAAAAAAACTGAATAAACGGAAGCAAGTGCAGGTTAGAAAGTATCCGCGTTTGTAGAATTCTAAACTATAAGGATTTGTATATGGGTGCTAATTGTTCCGAGAGATTGCCCGAGCATTGTTCTTCGTGTTGTTGTGTTGTCGTCCTTCACACCAGAAGACCTGTGCGCATACGCGAGCGTACGCATTACTAAAACAAAAACAAACAAAGGAAAAAAATAAATAAATGAAGTACACCAGAGCTGTGAGGCAGGTCTTGAAAATAGAGGAGAAGCTAAAATGGGAAGTAAACAGGCAAACAATGTATTGTTCACACAGCACATGACACAGTGCTAAAACTGCATCTGGCACACGATGAAAGAAATGCTTACAATACTCAAGGTCTAAGTACAGACACAGGTAATGTAGGTGGGCTGATGGAAAATACAGGGTCAGAAAAAAAAAAAAAAAAACACGTCGTCATCTGCTGGACCCATTAAAGCATAGCACAGGAATGAGAAGGCTTCGTCGAAGAAGATTGAGCATGGATGGAACATTAAAATGAGGCTCGAGAGCGAAAAAGCCGTACAAGGCAGACCTTGAATGCGAACGAAAGGAGTGAGGGATGGTGCAGAGGAAAGATGCTGAGAGAAACGAGAAGGATGAAGAACGCCAGACACGTAGTATAGGGTAAACACCGCAGCGTGGGTAATTAAAGTGTGTTTACACCCGTCTCACCAGAGCTAGGATTGATCATGCGATTCCAGGGCAGGATCGTAGCCAACTCCATAAATTTCTCTCTCTCTCTCTCTCTCTCTCTGCTATATCACACACGTTGTCAGCCGAGCGAGATTTCGGAAGTCCCATCAGATTCACGAGAGAGACCGAATCACCCGCTCCGCTCACCCGTTATTTGCAAGCATGCCTGATGCACAAATAACGAGGAGAAGACGGGGAGGAAAATGAAGATTTGATCCGCACCATAGGATTTCATGGGGTGCGACTGTGAGGCAAGAGCAGTGATGGGGGGGCGGGAGCACAGGTCTGGGGCCACCTCTTTACCTAAATGAAACAGGTGGTCAAGGGGTGGGGAACGTGGTCAATGTGTCGCTCTCTCCGTCTCTCTCTCTCCGTCCCATGTGTAACCTGACAGTCTCGGCGTTGCCAACCTTGCAAGGAACCTAAACTCGGATTTTAGGTTCAAATCCAAACCTGATTACACCACCACAGCATCCATTTTCATTGAAAACAAACAACAACAACAAGAAAAACCACATACCTTGGAAGACACTATCCTGTTGTCACAGAATTTAGGAGGGATGAAGGCCTCGGTGGCCGGACACGTGCGATGCCCTACGTAAACGGTCCTGCTGTCCACTCTTTTCTCATCGCCACCAAACTACAAGGAGAGAAACAGAGACAGAAACAAGGAGAGAAAGAGAGGGGAAGAAACAAAAAGGAGCGATTAAAATACACTCAATTTAACAATGCCGTGGGGTGGCCTGTCGAGACGGAGCATTTATAGTTGTCAGGTCTGCTCCGGATCAAGCTCGGGCGCTCGACCAAATGCAGGACAGATTTAGAAATGGTGCGGATTAAACACCATGTAAGGCCTGATGGTGGAGTCCCGAAACGAACCCGAGGAGTCGAGCGTTATCATAACACGTCTAATGTCACTCGAACAGTGCGGCTTTGCTTATTTAATAGCATCAGATAACTCGGCTCATCTGCAGTGTAAAGGCGTACGGCGCTGTTGCACTTGCCTGCAAAAACCCAGCAGCCATTATGATGTTTTCTGGCTGAAAAGCGTTCCACTATGAAGTATGTGGTGCTCTTTATTGACAAACATTTTTGTGGAACGTTGAATAATAATATCCGATGTTTTCGTACCGAATCAGTACCGCAGAGGTCATCGAATAAACGTCCATAACTAAATGTGTACTTTTGCACAGTACTGTACAGGGCTGCACGGTATAAATGCCACGTCGTCATGGTAATAAATAAACCCCATGAACGAAGTGTTTGCGTGCTAATTAGAAGTAGAAAGTGGTAGCTCGGTGGTTAAGACGTTGGACTACTGATCGGGAGGTCGCAAGCTCAAAGCCAAGCACCGACAAGACTATCCTTTACACCAGTGGTCCCCAACCTTTTTTGCGCCACGGACCGGTTTAATATCAGACAATATTTTCACGGACCGGCCTTTAAGGTGTGGCGGATAAATACAACAAAATAAAATGATACGACCGGCATAAAAACTGGGTTTTTATTAATTAAAAAAAAATAATAATAATAAACGTGAATCCAATGTGAAATCGCAACTTTATTAGCAGTGTCCTAGTAACATCACGCCAACAACATAACATGAGTGACATCCGCTCTGCCCCCTAACGCTTAATGTATCACGTGACCGACACGTGACCGATCTTGACATGCGTCTAGAGTGAGTCATAGACGGATGTAACGGAGAGAATCCGGTCTTTTTTTTTTTTCAGACTCAGATAATAAATAAAACGGAAATGATGCAAGTTATTTATTCTTTCTGTGCGGCCCGGTACCAAATGACCCACGGACCGGTACGCGGCCCGGGGGTTGGGGACCACTGCTTTACACCGTGCGATCGTCCCTGCAACAGCTACATCAGGCCGGATATTAAAGCTAACTTCAGTGAAGATCCATCCTCACAGCCCCGCCCCTCACGCAGTCACTCATGCCGCCCCCTACACATTCACGCTTTAATACACTTAAGAGTCTCGGCCAGAGAGCTAATTAATAATTTTATTACATTTTAAAAGCACATTCATTTCAATTATTGCACTGGTATGATGTTGGAAAAAGGAAAATAAGGCACATATTCAGCCAGTGCTCAATTTTGCAGCATCGTCTTCGTTGTTGTGACGTACCCTTTGTTTCTTCATCATTGTGCCCCCGCATCAGGCCATCAAATCATTCAAGTTAACTGTACATACTTCTACAATAAGCATTTATAATACGGAAGACAAAAAAAAATCATTTTTTTGTTTTGCACAAATCGCACACGACGTTAATAGTGTGATTAAGGTGTGTCCAAGTCCGTATTACAAATCGATAATGCAACTAAAATAGGAATGCTCCACGTCTTAATTCGATTTGTGTTTACTTCGAGTATGACTTTAGCCAGATTAAGGTGATCAATGATCGCTGTTTACATGCTAGTTCCTTAATCGGGTTACTATCTGTATATTGTTGTCCATGTAAACATAGTGAATGTCAATACCAGCGTATAATCAACCAAACTGTGTCGAAACTAGGAGGCTTTCAGCGGTGCTCTTCCTATAGCTTCACCTGTTCAGCCCATTTTTCAGCCTGCGTGGGAAAAGTGGCAGTGCCATTACTTGATTTATTTAGCGAGGGATCCGAGTGTCTAATGCACAGTACTGGCACCTTCCGGTAGGTGACTTTCCATCATAATCTTCTGTCTGGACACATTGAGCCCAATAAATGTTAATAACGGAAGTGCCTGAAGAAGCACTCGATACATTTCTTCCCGACTCACGTCGTCACACAACCAGAGATCTTGATCTCTGCATGATCTGGTGGAAATAACCATTCCTTTAACGCGTTCCACCATGGAGACGTTTGCCTATTCACCCATGTTTATCATCTCCTATCTGATGGAAGCTATGGAACGAGTTGTTTCCACCAGCCACACACACACACACACACACACACACACACTTCATGCAAAGTGAACCGATCTAGCCCATGGGATCTGCTCCGTTTGTACATTTGGTAAACATTCGTCGTCGGGGTCGCTTGGATGTTCTGGCTTTCCTGTTCTGGCTTTCCTGTCTGGAGATTACGTAAGGCTCGGCAGAGCGTGATTGTACTTGCGAGTTCTCATAACACACTGTGTGTGCGTGTGTGCGAGCGCTTGTTCTCTGGCCGGATGGAGCACACCACGCCAGGAAATGGGAGCAGGTGCCAGAGCTTGAGGGCAGAGTCCAGCTCCACCTCCAAATCCTCCTGCATGGAGGACAGAGGGCAGCAACATAATCCAGCTTCCATCAGCATTAACAGCAGTCAGGAATGTTTGCCAGAAGAGGACAGAATGGACCGGGAGGGCAAGATTTCAACAGTCATACTGCCATTCCAATCTTACCAAAGCCGAGAGTATTATCCGATACCAAATCCTGAGCTCAGCTGACTCTAAAAAACTTGAAAGCTATGTCGTATCAGTCAGCATGGCTCGGTTTTACACGAGTACGTCCTCTATTTTTAAAACGGTTGTTTATATGGATATTGGGGATTTTATTTAGAAACCCGGTCCATCTCACAGGCACGTCCTGAGAGGAGTGAGAATTCTGATGCTGGCCCGATCCGGTATAAAAACGCAACACGTGGTTAAAATTGAGCCAAGGCTTTCACAATGAAACCCTAAAAGCAAAAGGGATTGCAACATTCGTTACAATTCAGAGGGGATATGTTTAACATAGCTAGTGCGCAATCTACAAAGGGTTTAATAAACAAACAAACCGTGATTAAAAAAAATAATAATTAAAAAAAAGGCTACATTCCAGTTGGGACTTTTCCTGGCAATCCAACCCATAAAGCCCTTTTTGTGTAGCTACTCCACCTCTCTAATGTTCATACTTCAGCACACACACACACACACACACACACAAGCACAAAAACAACTTGGGTGTCTTCACATATCTCTCATTTCAAAAGAACCAAACCCAGTTCCCCTAAAGTGAACCAGAACGGGAACCAGCCGAAAGACACCGCAGTCCTTTTGGTGTTCACAATGTGTCGGACTCGAAAGAGAACCCGGTTCCTTTCTTGGTCCTCTTCAGCAATGAAGTGATCTCAAACGATTTCTTGTTCACACCACAACTTCATAAGAACTCAACATCATAGAAGGGACAGGAATCCTTCATTTCAGTGGACTCTCCACTTGTGTCACGGGTGCTCATGTACTACTGTCAGTTTTTTTATTATTATTATTATTATTTTATTTTTTTTACTTTTACTCGGCATTGTAACGCTGTTCTGTTATAGTCTCTTGTTTTCTCAAAAAACGAAGGAAAAAGAAACACTATGAGGATAGTTGATGTTTAATGTGATCCTCTTTCCAATTTTCAAGGAGTGCACAGCTGTCACTTGGGGACCGCACGAGCCGACATGGTGAGAAGTTGTGTGTTGTTTTCAGAAGTGACGGAACATGGTTGCAGGTATGGCAAGCCTCCAGGTACACATGTCGAAATGAAATGCAAAGCGGACCGGGACCTCATTGCTTTCATGTATCACGGGGAAAAAAATCGAACCACAAAACAGACCCACAAATGAACCTCCGGAGGCGGTCCGAGTACGGATCGCTTTTAAGGGGGGTCTGGGATCACTTGGTTTGTTCACCTATACACGCTGAAATACTCCGAGCATTTGGAGGGCTCAAACAAACCAGGTGTGAAAACACAATAAGATCCAAACACACCACAATTAGAGATACGAGATCTAAGGCTCTGTTCAGACTTGGCATTAAACCCAGTGCGCCTTCCGCGCTCGTGCCTTCTCTGTAAAATGAGGTCTCTGAATATCCAAATGTTCAATAAGCCCACTTCTTCAAGTGCCTGAATTCCATTAGGAAGCTTTAGAAAACTGACTGCTTTAAACATATGCTAGGAGGGACAACCTGTCTCGGATGTCCTTGACCCCTTTAAGCAGTTCATATAGGATTTGGCTTTTTTTTTGTGATTGTTGAGACCAAAAATGCTCAATTGTGCTGGGGGTTTTCAAAATTTGCAGCTCAATTTACAGAGTTATTCTGTGCCTGGTCCCAACGTAGTCATTGAGGATTTAGCGTTTCAAAACGTGTCCATGGCCAAACATCTGTTGCAATTTAATTTCAAAATGAGCTCAAACACTGTCGCAAGTACAGAGCTGGTAGTAAACAAATCCATGAACTCTCACTCACTTTTTTAAACAGCCACCATCTCTGCAAGTCTCTCTTCTCTCATGTCTCTCTTCAAGAATCATTAATCACAACACTAACCCAAGGTTACAGCTAAACTAGTTTAACACACAGAGACTTTATTCAGAAAGGCTAATAAACCTGCAAGGTTTTAGCATGAGACTGTTAAGAGAATAGAAACTGCAAAAACCATCGTATCCAAAAGGACATGATCCGAGTGGCTCCTTCGAAGTCCTAACTTCAGACACCCCAAAAAAAAAATATATAATAATAATAATAATAATAATAATAAATTAATTAATTAATTAATTAATAATAAAAAAAAAGTCAGGACTAATTCACTAATATATTTGAGATTCTGGTTTTTTAAACCCTGAAACACAATTTCACACTTTCTGCCACAAGGGTCACGCCACACCAAGCGTGTGCAAAATAAACTCCAACAAGGCTTTGACTTGAGCCAAATGCTATGCAAAAACAGACGTCTGTAAATGTCCTGAAAAACCTCCCGTGCATCTACAATGAGTTATCGGTATGAAGAAAAGCCAGTCTTCTGACTGGGCTATACCTGACGCGTTGTCAAAAGGCGCACGTCGGAGCCAAGGCTCAGCGTTTGGAAGGACCGTTTGGCAGGGGATGCATGGATGGACTACCCGTCACTATAGTCCTGCTGGATGGGAATGTATTTAGCATCTACAGGGGAGCAGGATCAATTATGCAAACACAGTGTACTCAATTGGGACAAGATCCAATTGCACAGCATTAGTGGGAGAAAAAAATAAATAAATAAATAAAAAAGACCAGCATTAGCGGATCGAGTAAACAGCAGCATTACAATATTAGATTAGGCCTAAAAGAATTTATTTAGAAAAGCAGAAATTTAGGTTGCACAACGCAGCACTCAATGCCAAAAGAAGGCACGAATGCCACACCAATATGACCGTGCCAACATCTCCAAAGGCCCTTTTATTCTTCCTGGGTCGCTTTTGTGTTTACTAAAGATTGTTAATGAATTTGGGGGTTACAGTGGCTTAGTGGTTAGCATGCTTGCCTCGCACCTCTGGGGACCTGGGTTTGATTCCCACCTCTACCCAGTGTGAGCGGAGTTTGTATGTTCTCTGGTTTCCTCCCGCACTACAAAGACACGTTTTATAGGCTGATTGGCATCTCTAAACTGTCCGAGTGTGTGCGGTTGTGCCCTGCGATAATTTAGTGCCCTGTCCAGGGCAACCCCCCCATGTGCCCGGAGTCCCCTGGATAGGTTCCAGGCTCCTGCATAGGATAAGCAGTACAGAAAATCCATGGACAGATGAAAATGTATTTTAAATTTGCCTTTTTTAAGTGGTTTTTCCAACACTGAACACCTTTCATTCTGATTTATGATTTCTGATTAGTGTGGCCAAGCCTAAACGTGCCTAGGCGCTACCAATCAAGTGAGCCTCCAGTCTGACTAAAGTACAAGGAGGGGCAGGAGTTTATTCATCACACCGCTCACATGCTGGATGACTCTTATGCAGAGAGAACTGGCATGATGTGCGTTTTTATTCCACTGCTTTGCCACTTCGTTTATTTTAAAGGCGAAAACATCCCAGAACACAACACCGGCTATGTTTTAAAAGCTTGGCTAGGCTCCTTTACTACATACTGGTTTTATTTCGGGTATGTTCACGATGTGTGTAGGTGACACAGCGCCAGATAGCAAGCCTGACAAAACCCGAAAAGAATAGCTTATTATATATTTGGCATATTGACTGAGCTATCGACTGCATTCTTGCTCACCTCTGTAACACTGCCACACCTCCTGCCTTCCGGATCAGCTTCCTCCTAAGGGCATTGCATATTTACCACTGAAGTGGTAAGACGCATGTGCTTTAGAGAAATGAGCTGGTGATGGAACAGCCATATGAGACAGCAACTTATGACATGTGCTCAGGAAGGATGTGATAAGGAACAGATATAGAGAGATATATACACCTCTCTCTCTCTCTCTCTCTATCTATCTATATACACACTTTTTTTTATATTATTTTTTTTTTTAATTACACCATCAACATGGCTCATGCGCAGAGACTGTCAATCTCTGACAGCAATAAATACCAAGTATTGGCTGCAAGCTTTCATACCCACAATTACTGCTGAATTACTACCCAAAGTTTCCATTAGCATATAATTGACAATCGGATCATTAATCAGACTTGGAACACTGCTTTCCTTTCCTCTTTCGATCCAGTCATTCAATTCTTTATGCAGGAGATTAATGTAAAAATACTGACTGCCGGCATTTGATGAGCTCGGGCCAATTTCAATGAGAGCTGCAGCTGAAGTGGACATCAGGAAGTGACATAGTGCAAAGGAAGACCAACAATGGTAATCAAGGGGGCAGTGATGTTTAAGGCTCTGGGTTACTGATCAGAAGGTCGGGGGTTCAATCCCCAGCGCCGCCAAACTGCCACTGCTGGGCTCTTGAGCAAGGCCCTTAACTCTCTTCTCCAGGGATGATGAATTTCAATGTGCTGTGATGTATACATGACTAATAAAAGACCCATTACATTAAAGCGACGTTATAGTGACAGAACAAATGGGCCATCTCAAAAGCCCCATTGTTCCATTACTTACAGCTTTAGAAATAAACAAGTCCATTAAGACAAATTAAAAAAAATAAAAAAGCAAGTAGGTAATAAGCAATAAACGTGTAATTAATGTACTAACACCACATAAGCTGTTCGACTCCTTATAATAGCCTGGATTCATTAAAACGACCAGGTGCAGCAATTTCCATTTCACAGACCTTCTCGTTTCCACCCTCATTTTTTTGATTTGCATGCCAAATAAGATGACGTGGACAGAGACCTCAAGTCTCACAGATTGACCTTAACATTTACATATCTAGAACAGCCACCGCCATGCAAAACAAAAAACAAAAAAAATGACCACATGTCTGAAACTGTGGCTTGGTATTACATTAGATTTAACATGCTTTTTTCCCCCCAAGCCCTGAGAGC
The DNA here is from genome assembly GCA_012411365.1 of Ameiurus melas. NCBI lineage: Eukaryota > Metazoa > Chordata > Actinopteri > Siluriformes > Ictaluridae > Ameiurus > Ameiurus melas. Next base: position 18,264,055 of record CM022754.1, on the reverse strand, counting down.
TTTTAAGTTGACTGTTCGCGACCAGTAAACAGCAAGGCCTGATGCGTGAAAGCACAATATTCAGTGTTGTATGTTCAAACAAAATGGCGTCGCTACGACTGAGAGGAAGATATTTGAAATCATGAGCTCGATTAAATAGGAGCATGCAAATCTTCGTTAAAAAAAATAAACAAATAAATAAATAAACAAAAACAAACCATTAACCAGTGAATGAACCTTCTTCGTTATGGTCCCAATATACAGTTTTGGGTGTTTCATTATTAATTTTACGAAAGCTTAGAGTGCAGATAATTATTTATCATGCTATACGTGCAAATAGACGACTCATTGAACCCAGGGGCTGAGTCCGAAACAGCGTACTTACCTACTATATAGTAGGTACTGCAATTACGCGGTTTCGGACGCAGCTAACTCACCTGTGCTCAACTGTTTGCCATCAAACAGTTGAGCACTGCCGTGTGTGTGTGTGTGTGTGTGTTTTGTCCTGGCACAAAATTCGGTGAAAACTCCCACACGAGGTTAGTGTGATTAAGGTGTTTACATGTCTGTAATGCACGTCAATAATGCAACAAAAAAAGAAATACTAACATGTCTTAATTCGATTTATGTTTACTTCGACTTTAATCGGATTAAGGTGGTCAATAATCGCTGTTTACATGGTAGATTCTCTATCAGAGTATTGTCTTAATTGGGTTAATAATGGATAACTGTCCACGTAAACGTTCTGGTTATGACTGGATTATCCGAAACACTAGAACTAATCCTTCAGACAACATTGTTAACATCCTGCGTGTTGTTTTTTTTCAACAGTATGTTGGAAATAAAATCGGTGCTAAAGCTTGCCACACATCGTGAATTCGAACGCGCACAGTTTTTGTACTCAAATTTGCCTTTTTTTTTTTATCTTAAATTCGCCGAATACACGAAGTCCGGATTTTAATTTAAAGAAGAGGTGCGAACGGCTAAATATAATCGTACGATAAGTCGATAACGTAATTATCGGGACATGCCTATTAAACAGTTTTTAAAAAGCTGCTAAAGTATCTAGGTATGCTTAAGTTGCGGCTAGGTGAGCAGCAAAGTGTCCTCCTGACGCTTCAAAGGCACCAGAAGCCTGTTCGGATGTTAGTGTACAGTGCGTCGGCTTTAAGAGCTTTGATACTGCAACAGAAATCGGTGCGTCCTCGGTTCATTTACGGCACAGACGTGATTACGTGCTGATTCGCACGCAATACACATGCATACAAAAACACACCATGCACCATCGCCATCCTCCTCATCAGCACCTCATATATTCTAGTCTTCAGTCTTACCCTGTGTTTCCAGATATCTTTTATTCTGCAAACAACTGTACATGTTTAATGCTACACTCATTCTGCTCATGATGGTTTACGATCACGTGCGATCGGTCCGTCTTTACACGATTACATGCCTCCTAACGTTTTGTGGAGATACGAGTGCCATTTAGTTACGCCGCACCTGTTATTCTGCTCAAGCTTTAGTTTGGCAAAATGATCTCAAGTTCACATTGATAATAGTCTAATACTAATAGTAATAATAATAATAATAATAATGTTCATATGAATCAGTTCAGCAGCTAAAGCTGATGGGTTAAGCGAGCAGGAAAACAAGCCGAAGCAGAGCGTTAGAGTAGAGGAGACGACGGGCTCCTGAACATCTCAGAGTGATGATCCCCAGCCATCGGGCCACTCAGACCGTATAATGGAGTATGCACTACTGGCTGAACTCCAGATTCATCCATCGCAACGCAAGGCACTGTTGCAAACTGAAACCCTAAAATGGCACTCTGCATGCTTTGCATGTTTATTTGCTTACTCAGGATATGCATCTCGCAGCACCAGGCTTCGGCTGCCGAGTTCGCAGGGCTCTCGCTACACTAAAAAGGCACCTTGTAATTAAGAGCAGTGAGAGAGAGAGAGACAGAAAAAGAGAGAGAGATCAATGCATGTTTAAAAATAGCCAGTGAGGCCCTTTATTTAAGCTCCGACTTTAAGACTTGGAGCATGTGACCCAGCGCTGCCCACACAAACAGAAAAGCGTAGGATAATGAGCTCGAAGGGCAGTTTTAAACGGGTTAATAAGGTGATTGCTGGGGTTATTGTGTTCATTAGAGTGCAGAGAGGAGCTTAGATGCAGTAAAAGTTCAAGATCATAATTGAATTTACACTTAGATCCACAGAGCAAAAGACGTCCTCCCCCCGAGGGAGCTACGCAGTCATCTACTAACTAGGAGTATCTTTCGAGTCCTTACGTGAACATGAACCATGTTGTACATTGTCCATCAAACAAATATCACCTCAAGCAGTGATGCACAGAAAGCCTGAGAACTTTAAAGGGTTTATCCATTCAGTTTTATTCAACTATTTCTATGGGGGTCGCGGTACAGCTTCTCTGTGCTCGGCTACAGATTCCAGCTCATCCCAGAGATCCCTAGACATTCCCATGTCATCAATGATGGGAATCATCAATCATGTCTCCAGCAAGCCTTGCCTCTGCCCTGGGGTTTCTGTCCAGTATGACATGCGTGGTGAAGCTCTAGACGGAGTGGACCTGGGATCATCCTTGCCTGGTGACCGAACTACCGCTCAGTTCAGCTCTACTCTGGCGACATCCGCATTTATCCGGATTGATCGGGAAAATCGCACTGTCGTTTTTAAAAACGCTCAGTCTACCCTCGAGTTTTCAAACGGTTCCCGAAAAACTGCTCGACCAGGCTGAAAACATCTGAAGCGTAAGCAGCTTTGACCTGCGTCATTTCCGGCGGGTGTTCGCTTTCAAAATCCAATCTGAAGGTTGTACAATGGGACGTTAAATCTTTAACAGCGCGATCAAACTGCACAGCAGGCACGACATCGTCTGCCCGACATTTGTTTTACGCCGAATGGGTCACAGGACTGAGTCACGTGACTAAAAATGGACAAATAACGAATTTGAATCAAAAAGATTCAAATTCTATCCAGAGTAATGTAGACGTAGCCTCTGAGGCTGTCTCCAGGACAGTCCGTGCTTTCAGCAATACGTCATCAGTTACATCTGCTGCAGAAATTTTTTCCTATTCCTTTATCAGTCTGTACAGGATTTCACAGAGGGGTATTTTTGGGACTGTTGCAGCCAAAAATGCTCGATTCTGGTGCGCGGCTATTTCCAGGATTTCCGATGCGACTTGCACAGTTTTTTGTGGGGGTTTTTTGCGGAAAGCGATTGGAACTGTAATTAATTATATATATATATATATATATATATATATATATATATATATATATATATATATATATATATATATATATATATATATATATATATATATATATATATATAACTAAAATGGTTACCAGCAACTAACTAGAATGAATATAACTTGTCTGGGAAATCAGATTTATACTTTGGCAGAAAGAAGGAGATTTGTGGTGCCAGGGGCAAAGAAAGAGGCGCTGTTGCACTCAGCTCTGGGAATGGATCAAGGCACGGCCTTATCTGCAGCAGTAAATGTGTCAGGATGATGCGGTGGCTGTGGAGCGAGCTTGCTGGGGAGATTTGGAGCAGCAGCGTGCAGCTGCAGGAGGCTCAATATCTCCCCTCCATCTATTATTTACCTCCTCTCCACGCTGTGAAGACGTGACATTTAGCACCGTAAAGATTACAAGCAATAAACACCAGCTTTCGGCCTCCGACCACGTCACGCGGTTCCTCTGGCGCGTTACGAGCTCGGGATGAAGCGCTCCCCTTCGCGTCCACCGAGGGTGGATTCACAGTAGCGTGTTTAAACAGCAACAGTGTGTAGTATATTGAGGAGCGGATGACGGGGTTTGCGCGACAGTGTGGCAGAGGGGGTATGTTGGCCTGGTCTTGATTAATACAGCGTCCATTTTCTCTGAAACAACGTGAGGAACAGCCTGCCATTATGCAGCAGTTCCTGTGCAATAATGCTCCGTCCGATGACACAAGAAGCGCCGATACAATCTAGGGTTTAAGGATGAATGTGTCACATCAAGGCATTTAATAACTGCTGGAGCACTGGTTCTGGATCTCGCGTCACTACTCGGTTACTTGTGTATCCTGAAAACGGATGGAAAGCCTGAAGTAGACAAAATAACAGGAAGCCTTTGTGCTGCGACAGCACATCCCTTGCAGACGAACGCAAATCTGACCACAGCTTAAACAAGAGCTCGCATGACGTCGCCGAAATAGACAGAAGAATACCGCGCTAGGTTTACCACCACACCCATAAGTTTCGCCCGTTTGACGCACGCCATTCACTGAAATCTTTTTTAAAAAAATCGCCATGTAAAATTTCGATTGCCGCGATCCACGTTTCACTGCGACACGTTTTTCAGCACGTTTTGCTGGGGGGTTTTTTGGCTGTTGAGTCACAGTGCGGATGAACCGTCTCAGTCAGGCTTGAATAAATATGCACAAACAGTGAACAGGAGGGGTTTCTCTGATGGAAAAGGGGCAGGGTGGTGGAGAGAAAACAAAAAAAGGGCATAACTCAAATCCAGCCCCACAGGAGATGATGCACTCTAATTTATAAACCAGTGCATGAATACCTGAAAGCGATCCCGAATTCACAGCACATGTCGTCGCAAGCGTCGCCGCTGCATATCTCCGCCGTGTTCGTGTGCTCGGTACACATTACCGGCACACCCGTGTGCATGTGAATCAAGAAAGCAGGGGTGTAGCAATTAACACACAAAATTCAACACGATACGGATAAGCAGGTGGAGCTCGCGTTTTGTTGGAATTTCTATCCTTAAATTACTGCAGATTTTCTGTAGATTTGGGCCGAGACGCATCGTGTGACATCACCACGACACACCGTCACCCGTGTCATGACGTCACACGACGTGTCTCGGCTCAAACCTGCGGTAATTTGGAAAAATTGCGAGCGCCTGCGAATGTTGTCGAGTTTCCTTGGTTCTGCACTCATTCCTGGAAGGACCACCTGTAGGACGGCATACTTAGCTTCTATTCCTCGTTGAAGCAAGGAGCGAGGCCCTGTGCTACAGTGTGTCTATGAATAACTTAATATTTTTGACCGCATTCTGGCTTTCATCCCATGTAAATAGAGAGGAAGAAACAATTTCGGTTCTTTTGGCAGCAGTTCTACTAGCTGCTGGATATGGCGCTTTAAAGAAATAAAGAAATAAAGAAATAAAGAAATAAATGCTGACAGGCCTAAAAAAAATTTTTTTTTCATAAATAAAAATGGACAGATTTCTAATGTCATTATCTTTTATTATCCATCCAGCAATCCTACCTGTAATTACTGTTCAGTTCATTATCCCATGTTGCATTGGAGGAGCCATAAAAATATACAGCGATCTGAAATATACAGCCACCCATACAGCATTATCGGCAATTAAACCACAAGCTTCTGCGCGCACGTGCGTGTGTACTCGTGTTCTTATGAGCAGGATTTTTTAGATACAACTCTAAAAGTAATATTGGCTTTCACCATTGCAAAATAGCTCTTCCCCTCTCTCTCCCTCACACACACACACACACACCTTTCATCGTCCTCTTCACATGTCTATGTGAGTGCTCAGAGTACTGCTGGGAGCTGAAGCATGGCAAAGTGAATCTCAGGATGAGGTGAGGCTTTCTATAAACAGAGCAGAAATGCATCTTGGGCACCGTGATTTTAGAGAGGAGATGCATTGTGAGGAGTATTTGAAAAGAAACCAGCCCGTTGAATTATTGAGCACTACAAACTGAGGATTCAGCCTTTGCTTTCAGATATGGACAAAATGGCAAGAAAAAAAATTCATTCATTTTATTCTTTTTTTTTTTTTTTCCTTCCTCAAATCGTGACACCTAAAGCACCCACCCCCTTTCCTGTTTCAGTGTCGCAGTCTCTGGAAGAGTTTGGAAGCGTACAGCACTTACAGCGAGACGTGCTGCCGTTTCTCTCTATACGCTTAGTTTGGTCTTTTCCCTCGTTCTGGAGGAGAAATGTGGGCTACACTTTCAATCTGTAAAAGGAAGACAGAGGGAGCAAAAGACGTTGTAAGCACTTCTGTCTTCCTGCAATTTAAGGAATGGATGGGGGGGGGGGGGACGACCCGACACACACACACGCGCAAGACAAACGGCGGGAAAGCGGAGTGGTGGCTCTGATCGATACGCAGCTCTCCAGATGAAGCAGGACTGATAAATCAAAAGGGAGACCTTCGCTTATCCTCTTCCATAACCACCTCACATCCTGAGCCCTGCTGCTCTCTCAATACTGCCATCAGTTTAACAGGTGGACTGGGGATATTACGGGACCAAGAATACCCCCGAAGTCCCACTCCAGTAGAGCAATCTGATACAGAACAGTGCTTCGGATTTCCATTTGCTTAACATCCTGCAAACGCTGGAGGAGTGCTCAAGAGAATGAATTTTTCAGCGGACAGAACTGTTTCACTGGGCAACCTTCATCCAAAAATGGGCAGCGATTATTGCGACGTCACTACCGCAGGGCAGATGGCATCATTATTAGTAGTAGACTTAGCAGTGCAGAAATGGATTGGAGGTGGAGCGCCCCAGGGCGAACACGCAACCACGGTGTTCAGAGGTGGTGGTGGTGGTGGTGTGCGTGTTTATGATGTTCCATGTGGCTTCGCTTGAATAACCCGAGCAACAGGTTTTCGCAGCTCTAGCATGTTGATCATGCTTACTCCTCCACCTTCCTGGTGGGGGACTTGAAAGAGAAGAAGCAGGGCATTTCTGTAATACACTGAACATGTAACAAGCCAAAAAAAAAAAAAGAGGGTGGCGAGCGCTACAATAGCAGTGCGGGGAATTTTTTATTTTTTTTTTACAAATTACAAAAAAGAGGAATCGCATAAAAAAGAGCAATGAAATTGTTCTCTCACATCAAAAGTCTGCAATCCTTTTTTTTTTTTTTTTAAATTCCAGCCACTGTTATCACAGTCACCTCCGTCTTCAGATCTCCTCAGGGGGTTCACTTCAAAAACACGCTTTCAATGCTGCATGCAGAGCTTTGGAATTCTAACTCCACCCTAAACCGAAGCGGAAGGATGTGTGCCGACTGTCACGGATGTTTGAAAGGCAAGACTGTAAACAACCTAACGAGCAAACAGACCGGTCTAGGAATGGGTTTGTTTTTATTTTTGCTCAAATGTGAAGCTTTAAATGCAATCTCATTCTTGGAGCCTAATTGTATCTTAGACCACCAGAGACTCACATGTATGTGAACACTCTGGCTGGCATTCTCTCGTACTCGCCAACCTGACAGAACCACACACACACACACACACACACACACACCACTATTAGCCAGAGGAAGGAGTCAGAACAGAGCACCAAAGCAATTGAACACGTCTCAGAAGCGAAACGCTCTGGTCTGGCTGGAAAGGTTTCTGTGCTTCGGCAAAGAAGCCAAATATTGCATGCTATCGCGTGTCTATAAGGCCTCCACCCTGCTCACAAGATAGCAGCAGCAGCTACACAAGATAGCAGCTCCAGAGCACGTTAAAAGTAGTTAATGTAAGTAGTTAATGTAACGTTTCTTTCAAGTTGAGCTTTATTGCTGGAACACTAGCGCTGGGTGTAATGAGGGCAGAAGTGAGAGCAGCAGAAGTCTGTAAATACTGCTTAAATCAGCAGTTGAGTAAAACTATCATGGCAACTTCTGGTCACTACAACCTTAGTAGTTTATGCTACGACACAGCTTGATTGTTCTGTATAAAATAGTTGGGATTGTATTGGTCCTCCTCTCCCTGATTTGACGTTTGCAAGACGGTTTCAATTTTTCAAAATCTGATATATAATATGTGCAATACCATATACATGAGTCTGATAAGAACTGATGTAAAAGTGCACCTATGATGGTTTTGAAACGTGTCTAATTTTGTTTTAAAGGTCTCATACAATAGATTTATGTGCAACCAAGGTCAAAAAACACTTTAACGTGCTCAGAATTTAAACTGCAGCATTACCTTAAACCCCCCCCGTGTCACAAACCACTCATTAAATGATCCGGATTCCTTCTAAGCTCCTCCTTTCAGAAAGCATACTCTGCTCTGATTGGTCAGATGTCCCAGTCTCTTGTGATTGGTCTACCGCTGTCAGCGAGTAGCCGATGAAGACCAGAGGCGGGGCTTTTTCTTACAAACCTACCTAGGTTTGTACAGGAAGTAAGTCTGGATTTAATGACGACTCTTCAGCTGTTCAGAATCGGTTCCTTGTTTTTGGGGTCAATAACTCCGTTTGTCATGCGCTTTGATTTTTAAAACTATGCAGACTTTTTACATTCACAAACAGCTCTATAGCACACTACATGAAAGAAAAAGCATAATAGGTACACTTGAAAAGATCTTCGTACTCGCTTTTAGTTCACACTTCTACAAACACGCATCAGTCCATACGAGGTGGTTGTTGTAGTCAAAAACGCTTGACTGTGGAAAAAAAAAAGCTGAAGGAGGTTTTTTTTTTGTTTTTTTTAAATTTGCGACACACATCATTTTTTAAACAGAAAACTGCTCGAATAAACAATTGTAGTTGAAGGAAAACTATCTGCCACAGGGGCATTGTTTTATGGCTGAACCTGCACTTTGACCCTAGCTTCATAACAAGCTGGAATATACGAAGAAAGAATTCCACTGTACATGTGTCAAATAAAACACATACTTTTCATCTGTCTATAGCTACGTTTAATGTTGTGCAACATCCATCGAACAAGTTCCTTTTAACAGAACCAGCTGTAAACAGTTGCTCTCAGGCTCTTTTTTCCCCTCTTCAAGGTAATCACCCAAAATAAATACAACTTGTCATGTTACAGAGAAAGCACAAAGTCCACCGTACTAAAGATTCTCCCACGTTGGAGTCCTTCCAAAAACATCATCCTACAGAAAGCTTCATCGTATCAGCAAAAGAAATTCTGAAGCTCTTTATATGGTGCATTTTCCATACAAGTCCCTGTGTACTGATAAAATGATAATGTTAGAAACAGAATACGAATATAATTAACTGAGGCTGGCACTACTGTCAGTGCTGCTACCAAACAGCCTGTGGTATAATAGGAAAATAAGATATGTCGTCTACTGTAGGCGTACTGTGATATTCAATTTATTACTCACTTAAAGTCCACACGAAATCAAAAACGAAAGCTTTGTGGCTTTTAGTATGAATGTGTTAGACTAAGGTTGGGTAAGCTATATGCTAGTGTGCTCCGAAACACAAAGATATATACATTCAAAATTTACAGTCTGTCTCTACCAGCAATAAGGATCAACAATTTTGATGACATTATTCTGTACAGATATTCTGTCCAACCTATTGCGCTCCAGAATCTGAAGTGGCCCGATCCCAGGATTATTCAAATTCATGGTACAAATCAAGTGTGGCTTAGCCCAGGCTGGGAAGTAAGCTAAACGCTATTGGCCATTTTAAAAGAGGGGAGGGGCTACTTGGTGTCCCATCCTGATTGCCTGTTTCAGTGAAAATTACATCGACGGGTCGAATAACAGCGTGCGTTTTCAAGGCACTTCACAGCGACTTTAAAATAACATCAATACACCTGCGTTCTAACTGAGAAGAGGCTGTGCGCAAGAAGACATCATTTCTGAGCTCTCACTCCCGAGATAAAAAGGTTCCCATTAGACTTGTTTATTTGTTCCCTGAACAAAATGTTTCATAAAAGGTTTGAAAAACAGTGGATAATGGTGTCGCTTCGTCAAATGTAGGTTAACTGTTTCTTCGATAAACTGGCATTTGGTTTGCAGTGAAATTTAATTATGTTCTAATAAAAACGCTAGCACTGAAAAAACGGGTACAGGTATTAGGGATGTCACGATACCAAACATCTAGTGGTCGGTACCGATACCAGCAAAAATAGACGATACTCAACACCAAAGTCGATACCATCCATCCTCAACCGCTTACTCCTTCTCTCGCAGGGGAACCTGGAGCCTATCCCAGGAATCATCGGGCACAAGGCAGGGTACATCCTGGACAGGGTGCCAGTCCATCGCAGGGCACAATCACATACACACTCACACACCCATTCATACACTACAGACACTTTAGACACGCCAATCAGCCTACCATGCATGTCTTTGGACTGGGGGAGAAAACCGGAGTATATCACAAAACATTGCATATGTGCGACACCACAGTGTGTAAAAATAAATAAATAAATAATACTTCGCAATTTTATCCGCCTCGAATGCAAAGTATTTCCATATTCGACTCTGGCCTCTTTTCCTCTGAACAAGTCAGTGAGGAGCTAAACTTGTCGCCATCGCCATCAGTAATTGTTCCTGTGTACGTAGTAGTTCTGCACCACTTACGGACCGACTAAAACACTTGCGCATATTTGATGCCCCCATCAGGTTCGGAAGAGTCACAACCCCAATACTTTCGTTACAACAGTACCAATGCTACTGCAGAAAAACAGGTACAGTCACGTTTTAAGAATGTTGGTACTAACTTGGTAACGAAGTATCAGTTCTCGTGACATCCCTAGCAGGTATGTAATACTGTACATGGTGATAAAAAGTTCCGCTGCATTCAATTAGAGTTTGTCATTTGTAATTCCCAACCTCCGACCAGGAAAAGCCAAAGAATACGCTCCCTCAACCTGGAATTCCTGCTCGTGAACTCAGCGTGGTCTCCTCAACAACGAGTTCCTCCAAGTTCAAGGAGTGACGTCAAATCTTTTTAGCCTGCCACCATATCAGTGAATTTAAACTAATGCTTGCATTCAGAGTATAAGGTGTGTGTGTGTGTGTGCGCACGCACAAGAGCATGTTTAGGAGTGCACCTTAACACTCAGTCATTGTCAGACAGCGTTTGATAACTAAAATATCCCTCTCTCTCTCTCTCTCTCTCTTTTTGCCAGCATCAGCCAGAGGAGGATGTCCTCCAGGAGTTTCTCAAATGTAATTTTTTAAACCACACCGTGGTATCAACTTTGGTATCATGTACTTTTGGTGGTATCGGTAACAACTACTAGATTTTTGGTATCTTGACATCCCCCACACACACACACACACACACATATACATACATACATATATATACACACATATTTATATACATATTTATATATATATAAAAAAATAAAAATCACTGACTATACAGTTTGTTGTTGTTTTGAGGAAGACAATATATGTAACATGGCTCATCACAGTTAGCCGGCTTGCTTGTTGAGAACAGCAAGAAAATAGAGGCATCCATGCATCCCCCCATAATCTCGGTGTCGAATGCAGAAATAGTGCCTGCATAATGCCTAACCTCCACAGGGGTACACGTATTACTGTAAAATTTATTTATTTATTTATTTTATTATATATATATATATATATATATATATATATATATATATATATATATATATATATATATATGTGTGTGTGTGTGTGTGTGTATAAAAATAAATAAAAGGTACTTGTGGAGGAGTAGAGGGATTGATACGTCCAGAAATCAATCATGTATAACGATAACAGCAGAAATCATGCTCGAAGAAGCAGAGTCACACTTCAAAATAGCAGTGGATGCAGGGCAAATATGCTGACCTACGAAAAGGAATTCTGGAGAAAGGGTCAGAGTGAAAAGCCTAATCATTATACAGCTCTATTATAGCTAGTATCTATACAGCTCACGTTGCCTGACTCATGATCTCGACAGGTGACTACAGAGATTACAGCGGGAGTAAAACTGCTCAGCGCAGAAATAAAACTTTGCAATAGTACTGCAACGGGTCAAACCCGAGTACACCACACATGCATTCAATCGCACGTGACTTAACCTGCATAATATCTGCTAGAGGCATTGTGGGCAAAAGTACAGAACACCACTATATAGAAGTGAATGAATATTTCACACTTTTGAACATCACTTGTCCCAACTTGGCAGGGCGTTCTGCAAAATCAGCAAATCATGGCTTTACTGAGTGCCATCGCTATAGTAACCCATACAGCACATATTCGACTTCCATAGATCCATCCACTTTCTGTACCGCATATCCCACACAGGGTTGTGGGGAGCTCAGAGTCTATCCCAAGGGACTCGGGGCACAAGGCGGAGACTGCCCTGGATGGGGTGCCAACCAATCACAGGGCACCATCAAACACACACTCATTCACACACTACGGACACTTTAGAGATGCCAATCAGCCTACAATGCATGTCTTTGGACAGGGGGAGGAAACCAGAATACACAGAGGAAACCCCCAAAGAACGGGGAGAACATAAACTCCGCACAAAGGGCAGAGACAGGAAACAAACCCGCAACTCCAGAGGTGTGACGCAAATGTGCTAACTGCTAAGCCACCGTGCCAACATAATTTTTTTGAATAACCACCACCATGCCCCCAGAACCCAGACAGCACCTAAGCCCTCTGAAAACCTAGGGAACACCCCAGGTTGGTAGCTGTCGTATGATAGGGGAGAGCTAGCTGGTGGGTTGGAATCGGCCGGTGACTAAACTGAGAAAGAAAAAAAAAAACGGGGGAAAATTTCCACCACAAAAATGCCCCATGGCATGGACGTGCGTGTCCTCTGATGGACTGACATCCCATCCTGGGTGTATTCCCACCTTGTACCCAGAGTTCCCATGACGAAAGAAGCAGCTGAATGAACACCGCGTCTTTACGTTCGACAGAAAACCAATTTATGACTTTAAAAGATGAATTCTTGCGGTCGAAACAATAAAACAATGTACGTTCACTAACACGACTTCCTGAAGGAGATCTGGGAGATGCAGCAGCAGCAGAGTGCATAGCACCGCAAAGCATAGAGCCGAGCATCCAGCAGTGCCATGTGCTGACAACCAGATAAACAGAATAATTAGTTATAATGCATGCTGTCTGAGCTGCAGGACTTAGCCAAGCACTCCCCATCTAATGAGGGGCATTAGGGAATTAATTCTCAGATTCAACGAGAATAGTAAGACCGCAACACTGAAGCACTATTAGATTAAAGGCAGTCGGAATTGCAACTCTTATAAGTAATCAGATTTGTCTAGATTGATTTCAGTACACTGGCAACAGGATCTTCTTCACACAGCATTATCTCCAGAGCTCAGGAATCCTCCAGAAGTGCCAGCGTCAGAGAGAGTGTTTGTGTTGTGTGTGTGTGTGTGTAACCTCAGCCCTTGGTGAGGTGCTGTGCAGTGTTATGGAGAAGTAGTGAAGCTTTCTACTAGAGTGTAGTGATGCGTCATTCATGAATGATTTGTTCATTCTGAGAGAGACAGAGACAGTGTGTGAGAGACAGTGTGTGAGAGGGAGAGAGAGGGAGAGAGAGAGAGAGTGAATGAGTGTGTGTGAGAGACAGTGTGAGAGAGACAGTGTGAGAGACAGTGTGAGAGACAGTGTGAGAGACAGTGTGAGAGACAGTGTGAGAGAAATAGAGAGTGTGAGACAGTGTGAGAGAAATAGAGAGTGTGAGACAGTGTGAGAGAAATAGAGACAGTGTGAGACAGTGTGAGAGTGTGAGAGACAGTGTGAGAGACAGTGGTGAGAGACAGTGTGAGACAGTGTGAGAGAAATAGAGACAGTGTGAGACAGTGTGAGAGAAATAGAGACAGTGTGAGACAGTGTGAGAGAAATAGAGACAGTGTGAGACAGTGTGAGACAGTGTGAGAGAGAAAGAGAGACAGTGTGAGAGAGAGAGACAGTGTGAGAGAGAGAGAGACAGTGTGAGAGAGAGAGAGACAGTGTGAGAGAGAGAGAGACAGTGTGTGAGAGGGAGAGAGAGAGAGAGTGAATGAGTGTGTGTGAGAGAGAGAGACAGACAGTGTGTGTGAGAGACAGACAGTGTGTGTGAGAGAGAGAGAGAGACAGTGTGAGAGAGAGAGAGAGAGAGTGAGAGAGAGAGAGAGTGTGTGAGAGACAGTGTGAGAGAGACAGTGTGAGAGAGAGAGAGACAGTGTGAGAGAGAGAGAGACAGTGTGAGACAGTGTGAGAGAGAGAGACAGTGTGAGACAGTGTGAGAGAAATAGAGACAGTGTGAGAGAGTGTGAGAGAAATAGAGACAGTGTGAGAGAGAGAGTATGAGAGACAGTTGTGAGAGAGAGAGAGGGAGACAGTGTGAGAGAGACAGTGTGAGACAGTGTGAGAGAGACAGTGTGAGACAGTGTGAGAGAGACAGTGTGAGAGAGAGAGACAGTGTGAGAGAGAGAGAGACGGTGAGAGAGAGAGAGACAGTTGAGAGAGAGAGAGAGACAGTGTGAGAGAGAGAGCGAGACAGTTGTGAGAGAGAGACAGTGTGAGACAGTTGAGAGAAATAGAGACAGTGTGAGACAGTGTGAGAGAAATAGAGACAGTGTGAGACAGTGTAGAGAGACAGTGTGAGACAGTGTGAGAGAGACAGTGTAGAGCAGTGTGAGAGAGAGACAGGTGTGAGAGAGAGACAGTGTGAGAGAGACAGGTGAGAGACAGTGTGAGAGAGTGTGAGAAAATAGAGACAGTGTGAGAGAGAGAGAGAGTGAGAGAGGAGACAGTGAGAGAGCGAGAGAGTGTAGAGAGAGAGACACAGTGTAGACGAGTTGAGAGAGACAGTGTGAGAGAAATAGAGACAGTGCGAGAGAGAGAGAGAGAGACAGGAGAGAGAGAGAGAGAGAGAGACAGGAAGAGAGAGAGAGAGAGAGACAGTGAAGAGAGAGAGAGAGAGACAGTGCAGAGAGAGAGACAGGAGAGAGAGAGAGACAGTGCGAGAGAGAGAGAGAGAGAGAGACAGAGAGAGAGAGTCGAGAGCGAGAGACAGTGTGGAGAGAGCGAGACAGTGTGAGAGAGCCGAGACAGTGTGAGAGAGCGAGACAGAGGAGGAGAGAGGAGAGAGCGAGACAGTTGAGAGAGCGAGAGACAGTGTGAGAGAATGAGAGAGTGTAGAGAAAGAGAGACAGTGTGTGTGAGAGAGAGAGAGACTGTGTGTGAGAGAGAGAGAGAGACAGTGGTGAGACAGTGTGAGAGAGACAGTGTGAGACAGTGTAGAGAGACAGTGTGAGACAGTGTGAGAGAGACATGAGCGAGAGACAGTGTGAGCGAGAGACAGTGTGAGCGAGAGACAGTGTGAGAGATGCGGAGAGTGTAGAAGCGGAGACAGTGTAGAGAGAGACAGTGAGGGAGAGAGAACAGAGAGAGAGAGACAGCGGAGAGAGAGACAGAGAGAGACAGTGTGAGAGACAGTGAGACAGGGTGAGAGAGACAGTGTGAGACAGTGTGA
Source organism: Ameiurus melas (assembly GCA_012411365.1). Lineage (NCBI taxonomy): Eukaryota > Metazoa > Chordata > Actinopteri > Siluriformes > Ictaluridae > Ameiurus > Ameiurus melas. The sequence goes on along the minus strand of CM022754.1, from coordinate 18,248,860 downwards.
GAGAGAGACAGTGTGAGACAGTGTGAGAGAGAGACAGTGTGAGAGAGAGTGAGAGACAGTGTGAGAGAGAGACAGTTAGAGAGAGAGAGACAGTTGAGAGAGAGAGAGCGTGAGAGAGAGAGAGAGACAGTGTGAGAGAGAGCGAGAGAGACAGTGTGAGAGAGAGCGAGAGAGTGTGTGAGAGAGACAGTGTGAGAGAGACAGTGTGAGACAGTGAGAGAGAGGAGAGACAGTGTGAGACAGTGTGAGACAGTGTGAGAGAAGTGAGACAGTGTGAGAGACAGTGTGAGAGATGGTGAGAGACAGTGTGAGACAGGTGAGAGAGACAGTGTGAGACAGTGTGAGAGAGACATGTGAGACAGTGTGAGAGAGAGACAGACAGTGTGAGAGAGAGACAGTGTGAGAGAGACAGTAAGAGTGTGAGATAAATAGAGACAGTGTGAAGAGAGAGAGACAGTGTGAGAGAGAGAAAGAGTGAGAGAGCGAGAGACAGTGTGAGAGAGCGAGAGTGTGAGAGAGAGAACAGTGTGAGACAGTGTAGAGAGACATGTGAGAGAAATAGAGACAGTGTGTGAGAGAGAGAGAGACAGTGTGTGTGAGAGAGAGAGACAGTGTCAGAGAGAGAGAGAGACAAAGAGAGAGAGCGAGAGAGAGCGAGAGAGAGAGAGAGCGAGAGACAGTGTGGAGAGCGAGACAGTGTGAGAGAGCGAGAGACAGTGTGAGAGAGCGAGAGACAGTGTGAGAGAGCGAGACAGAGAGCGAGAGACACAGTGTGAGAGAGCGAGAGACACAGTGTGAGACAGTGTGAGAGAGAGTGTGAGACAGTGTGAGAGAAATAGAGACAGTGTGTGTGAGAGAGAGAGAGACAGTGTGTGTGAGAGAGAGAGACGTGTGTGAGAGAGAGAGACAGTGTGAGACAGGGAGACAGTGTGAAGTGGAGAGAGACAGTTGGGAGAGTGAGAGAGACAGTGTGAGAGAAATAGAGACAGTTGTGAGAGAGACAGTGTGAGAGAGAGCAGAGAGACAGTGTGGAGAGAGAGTGAGAGACAGTTGTGAGAGAGACAGTGTGAGAGACAGCGGGAGAGTGTGAGAGAGAGAGACAGTGCGAGAGAGAGACAGTGCAGGAGAGAGAAAAGGAAGAGAGACAGTGCGAGCGAGAGACAAGGAGGAGAGACAGTGCGAGAGAGAGAGACAGTGAGAGAGAGAGACAGTGTGAGAGAGAGAGACAGTGTGAGAGCGGAGACAGTGAGACAGTGTGAGAGAAACAGAGACAGTGTGAGAGAGAGAGACATGTGTGTGAGAGAGAGAGAGACAGTGTGTGAGAGAGAGAGAGACAGTGTGTGTGAGAGAGAGAGAGACAGTGTGTGAGAGAGAGAGACAGTGTGTGTGGAGAGAGAGAGACAGTGTGTGTGAGAGAGAGACAGTGTGTGAGAGAGACAGTGTGTGGGAGAGACAGTGTGTGAGAGAGACAGTGTGTGTGTGAGAGAGACAGTGTGAGACAGTGAGAGAGACAGTGTGAGACATGTGAGAGAGACAGTGTGAGACAGTGTGAGAGAGACAGTGAGAGTGTGAGAGAGACAGTGTGAGACAGTGAGAGAAATAGAGACAGTTGTGAGAGACAGCGTGAGAGTGAGAGAGAGAGACAGAAGAGAGAGAGAGAAAAGGAGAGAGAGAGTGCAGAGAGAGAGGCAGAGGAGAGAGAGAGTGCGAGAGAGTGCGAGACAGTGCGAGACAGTGCAGGAGACAGTGCGAGACAGTGCGAGAGAGAGAGACAGTGCGAGAGAGAAAGAGAGACAGTGCGAGAGAGAGAGAGACAGTGTGTGAGAGACAGTGTGTGAGAGACAGAAATAGAGACAGTGTGTGAGAGAGAGAGAAATAGAGACGTGTGTGGGAGAGAGATGTGAGACAGTGTGGAGAGAGACAGGGTGATGAGCAGTGAGAGAGAGTGAGACAGTGCAGAGAGAGAGACAGTGTGTGAGAGAGATGTGTGAGAGAGACAGTGTGAGAGAGAGAGAGAGAGAGAGAGAGAGTGAGAGAGAGAGAGAGAGAGAGAGACAGTGTGAGACAGTGCGAGAGAGAGAGAGACAGTGTGAGACAGTGGAGAGAGAGAGACAGTGTGAGACAGAGTGAGAGAGAGAGAGAGAGAGAGAGAGAGAGACAGTGTGAGAGCGAGAGACAGTGAGAGCGAGACAGTGTGAGAGCGAGAGACAGTGTGAAAGAGTGAGAGAAAGAGAGGAGAGAGAGAGACAGTTTTGAGAGAGAGGAGAGAGGTAGAGAGAGAGAGAGAGAGACAGTGAGAGAGACAGTGTGAGACAATGAAGAGAGACAGTGTGAGAAATGCGAGAGACAGTGTGAGACAATGCGAGAGAGACAGTGTGAGAGACAATGGACAGTGTGAGACAAATGTGAGACAGTGTGAGACAATGCGAGACAGTGTGAGACAATGCAGAGAGAGACAGTGTGAGACAATGCGAGAGAGAGACAGTGTGAGACAATGCGAGAGAGAGACAGTTGAGACAATGCGAGAGAGAGACAGTGTGAGACACTCAGAGAGAGACAGTGTGAGACAATGCGAGAGAGACAGTGTGAGACAATGGAGAGAGAGAGAGAGAGAGAGAGAGACAGTGCGAGAGAGAGAGAGAGAGAGAGACAGGCAGAGAGAGAGAGAGACAAGAGAGAGAAATAGAGACAGTGCGAGAGAAATAGAGACAGTGCGAGAGAAATAGAGACAGTAAAGGAGAGAGCGAGACGGAAAGTAGAGAGCGAGAGACAGTGAGAGAGCGAGACAGTGTGAGAGAGCGAGAGACAGTGTGGAGAGACAGTGTGAGAGACAGTGTGTGTATGAGAGAGAGAGAGAGGGAGACAGTGAGAGAGACAGTGTGAGAGAAATAGAGACAGTGTGAGAGAAATAGAGTGTGTGAGAGAGAGAGAGCGAGAGACAGTGTGTGTGTGTGAGAGAGAGAGAGACAGTGTGAGAGAGACAGTGCGAGAGAGAGAGACAGTGTGAGAGAGAGAGAGAGAGAGAGAGACAGTGTGAGACAGTCGAGAGAGAGAGAGAGACAGTTGAGAGTGAGAGACAGTGTGTGAGAGCGAGAGAGTGTGAGAGAGACAGTGTGAGAGTGAGAGAAATAGAGAGTTGAGAGAGAGAGAGAGACAGTGTGTGAGAGAGAGAGAGAGACAGAGAGAGACAGTGTGAGAGAGGTACAGTGCGAGAGAGACAGTGTGAGAATGTGAGAGAGATTAGACAAGGCAGAGAGAGACAGTGTGAGACAATGCGAGAGAGAGACAGTGTGAGACAATGCGAGAGAGAGACAGTGTGAGACAATGCGGAGAGAGACAGTGTGAGACAATGCGAGAGAGACAGTGTGAGACAATGCGAGAGAGAGAGAGTTGAGAGAGAGAGAGACAGTGCGAGAGAGAGAGAGACAGTGCGAGAGAGAGAGACAGTGCGAGAGAATAGAGACAGCGAGAGAGAATAGAGACAAGAGGAGAGAAATAGAGAGACAGTAGAGAGCGAGAGAGACAGTCAGGCGAGAGCGAGAGACAAGAGTGGAGAGCGAGAGACAGTGTGAGAGACAGTGAGAGAGACATGTGTGAGAGAAATAGAGACAGTGTGAGAGAGAGAGAGAGAGAACAGTGTGTGTGAGAGAGAGAGAGAGAGAGAGAGAGAGAGAGAGAGAGAGACAGTGTGAGAGAGAGAGAGACAGTTGTGTGAGAGAGAGAGAGACAGTGAGAGAGACAGTGTGAGAGAGACAGTGTGAGACAGTGAGAGAGAAGTGTGAGACAGGCAGAGAGAGACAGTGTGTGAGACAGACAGAGAGAGACAGTGTGAGACAGTGCGAGAGAGAGAGAGAGAGACAGTGTGAGAGAGAGAGAGAGAGAGAGAGAGACAGTGTGAGAGAGAGAGAGAGAGAGAGAGAGAGACAGTGCGAGAGAGAGAGACAGTGCGAGAGAGAGAGACAGTGAGAGAGAGACAAGAGCAGAGAGAGAGAGACAGTGCGAGAGAGAGAGAGAGAAGAAAAGTAGAGAGAGAGAGAGAGGCGAGAGAGAGAGAGACAGTGCGAGAGAGAGAGAGAGAGACAGTGCAGAGAGAGAGAGAGACAGTGAGAGAGAGAGAGAGAGACAAAGGAGAGAGAGAGAGAGAGACAGTGTGAGAGAGAGACAGTGTGAGACAGTGTGAGAGAGAGACAGTGTGAGAGAAATAGAGACTGTGTGAGAGAAATAGAGACAGTGTGAGAAAATAGAGACAGTGTGAGAGAGAGAGACACAGTGTGAGAGAGAGAGAGACACAGTGAGAGAGAGAGACACAGTGTGGGAGAGAGAGAGACACAGTGTGAGAGGTATATGTGAGAGACAGTGTGAGAGAAATAGACAGTGTGAGAGAGACAGTGTGAGACAATGCGAGAGAGAGAGACAGTGTGAGACAATGCGAGAGAGAGAGAGAGAGAGACAGTGCAAGAGAGAGAGAGAGACATGTGAGAGAAATAGAGACAGTGAGAGCGAGACAGTGTTGAGAGAGCGAGAGACAGTGTGAGAGAGCGAGAGACTGTGTGAGAGAGCGAGAGACTGTGTGAGAGAGCGAGAGACTGTGTGAGAGCGAGAGGTGAGAGAGCGAGAGAGAGACAGTGCGAGAGAGCGAGAGAGACAGTGCGAGAGAGCGAGAGAGACAGTGCGAGAGAGCCGAGAGAGACGTGTGAGAGCGAGAGACAGTGCGAGAGGAGAGACAAAAGTAGAGCGAGAGAGGAAGAGTGAGAGAGCGAGAGACAGTGTGAGGAGACAGTGTGGAGAGAGACAGTGTGAGAGACACGTGTGAGGAGAGATAAAGAGACAGTGTGAGTGTGTGAGAGAAATAGAGAGACAGTGAGAGAGAAACAGTGTGTGAGAGAGACAAGACAGTGTGAGACAATGCGAGAGAGAGACAGTGTGAGACAATGCGAGAGAAATAGAGACAGTGTGGAGAGAGAGAGAGAGACAGTGTGAGAGAGACAGTGTGAGAGAGAGCGGTGTGAGAGAAGGAGAGAGAGAGAGAGAGAGAGAAACAGTAGAGAGAGAGACAGTGCGAGAGAGAGAGACAGAAGAGAGCGGAGAGACAGAGAGAGCGAGAGAGAGCACGAGAGAGCGCAGAGAGAGAAAGCGAGAGAGCGAGAGACAGTGCGAGAGAGCAGAGAGACAGTGCGAGAGAGACAGTGTGGGAGAGAGACAGTGAGAGAGACAGTGTGAGTGTGAGAGAAATAGAGAGACAGTGTGTGAGTGTGAGAGAAAGGAGAGACAGTGGAGAGAGAGAAAGGTGTGTGAGAGAGACAGACAGTGTGAGACGCGAGAGAGAGACAGTGTGAGACAATGCGAGAGAAATAGAGACAGTGTGAGAGAGAGAGAGAGAGAGAGAGACAGTGTGAGAGAGACAGTGTGAGAGAAATAGAGAGAGAGACAGTGAGAGAGAGCAAAGAGAGAGAGACAGCGAGAGAGAGAGAGACAGTGCGAGAGAGAGAGAGACAGTGCGAGAGAGAGAGACAGTAGTGAGAGAGAGAGAGACAGAGAGAGAGAGAGAGAGAGAGAGAGAGAGAGAGAGAGAGAGCAGAGAGAGAGACGAGGAGAGAGAGAGACAGTGCGAGAGAGAGAGACAGTGCGAGGGAGAGAGAGAGAAAAGGAGAGAGAGAGACAGTGTGAGAGAGAGGAGAGAGACAGTGCGGAGAGAGAGAGAGACAAAAGGAGAGAGAGAGAGAGAGAGAGAAAAGGAGAGAGAGAGAGAGAAGGAGGAGAGAGAGACAGTGCGAGAGAGACAGAGAGAGACAGCAGAGAGAGAGAGACAGTCGAGAGAGAGAGAGAGACAGTGCGAGAGAGAGAGAGAGAGACAGTACAGAGAGAGAGAGACAGTGAGAGAGAGAGAGACAGCGAGAGAGAGAGAGAGACAGTGCGAGAGAGAGAGAGAGACAGAGCGAGAGAGAGACAGAGAGAGAGAGAGAGAGACAGTGAGAGAGAGAGAGAGAGAGAGAGACAGTGCGAGAGAGAGAGAGGAGAGAGAGAGTGCAGTGAGAGAGACAGTAGAGAGAGAGACAGTAGAGAGAGAGAGAAAGCAGAGAGAGAAACAGCAGTAGAGAGAGACAGGGAGAGAGAGAGAGAGAGTGAGAGACAGTGCGAGAGAGAGAGACAGTGCGAGAGAGAGAGAGAGAGACAGTGTAAGTGAGCTTAAGTGATATTCTTATGATTCGAAAAAAGAAAAAAAAGGAAAAAAAATAGAGATTCGTTCATTTTACTGAACGAGATTCAAAGATCCGATTCAGTAAAATGATCCGAACTTCGCATCACTACTACAGCAGGGGGAAGTTCAATTGGTATCAGGCGCAGTGATCTCGCGCTCAACTCACACTCTTCCTGACTAGCCATGTTCATATTACTATTATTATTATTATTATTATTATTATTATAATACCGGGAACACATTGTCCAACAAGTACCCGTTCAACGCGTCAGTGAGAAAATCCGTTAGCGGTGAAGTAAAACAACAAAACGTTGAGCTGGCGCGAAGAGAAGAGAAGAGAACGCTACTCGAGCACACACACACACACACACACACACCGCCTCTTCACGCGGTCACTAACAGCAGCAACGGTGGTGTTGTTGAACGCAGCACTAATGAGGAACTCTAGTGTGTATGAGTGTTATTAGGGGTTGTTTTCAGCTGTACTTACCAGACGATTTAGCCTTCTCCGTAACATACTTGACTCTTCTGTATTCTTTGGCACCCGCTGTAAAAAAAAAAAAAAGGCAGTTCCTTTTGTCGAACACGCTACTTGCTGTGGCCGCGGGACAACTTTGCATGTAGGACGCCAATTGATAGCCGGTTAGCCTAGTAGCTAGCTATCGGTGTTCTCCTCCGGGTCTGTGAAGAGTGCGGGACGCGGCGGGGAGGATACATGGTTTGTCTTCTCGTCCACTTGTCCCTCCTGTCACTATCCGCATTCCGCTTTATTCCGCAGGAGCGGCGAGGCGCCGGTGTCGCCGGTGCTAGTGGCGGGAGCTCCCCGTGTTCCGCGGCATCGCGCACCGTGCCCTGTTGCTGAGCTTCACCACAAGGATCCCTCGCCTTTGGAGCCTTCACGCTGGAAGGAAGTACACAGGATTACAAATCAGCAGATTTGTTTAGTTTTTTTAAACTGGACAGTGGTTCAGTCTCTGAGGATGCTCGTCTCTGTACCTCGCATGCCGCCGGCCGCTTCTCTTCTCCTCTCTTCTCCTCTCCTTACCTCTCTTCTCCTCTCCTCTCCCTTCTCTGACGCCCTGTCAAACAAATTCTTACTCCACAGAACGCAACAGCCGCTACACCACGATAAGCCCCGCCCACCCGGGCCCGTCATCACGTAGTGCTTCATGGGAAATGTTGTTTTCAAGAGTTCACTCAAGTCACATGACGAGCAGAGTTCGGACAGGCCTTAGCCGGGTGAAACAAATGAATTATAATGGCTGTGGATTCGAGCCGATTGTTTTATGCATCGTTATTTTCATTTATACTGAGTTGATGGTCCTCAAGAGGTGTTTAAAGTGTGCATTAAAAAGGAATGGATAATAAGCATAGGTAGAACTCGTTTGTGTGGAAGAACAATAAAGATCAATAAAGATCAACAGATCTGTGTAGAACATCAATAAAGATCAACAGATCTGTGTAGAACATCAATAAAGATCAACAGATCTGTGTAGAACAACATTAATGATCAAAAAATATCAGCAGATCTGTGTAGAACAACAATAATGATCAATAAAGATCAACAAATCTGTGTATAACAACATTAATGATCAATAAAGATCAACAGATCTGTGTAGAACATCAATAAAGATCAACAGATCTGTGTAGAACAACAATAAAGATCAACAGATCTGTGTAGAACAACAATAATGATCAATAAAGATCAACAGATATGTGTAGAACATCAATAAAGATTAACAGATCTGTGTAGAACAACAATAAAATACATTTTAGACTAGACTAGACTAGACTAGACTAGATTAGATTAGAGTAGCACTGCCAGTTTCTGGGTTACTGATCGGAAGATCGGGGTTCAAGTCCCGGCGCTGCCAAGCTGCCACTGCTCCAGGGGTGCTGTATCATGGCTGACCCTGCGCTCTGACCCTAGCTTCCTGGCATGCTGGGATATGCGAAGAAAAGAATTTCACTGTGCTGTAATGTATACGTGACTAATAAAGACTCATTATCATTAGCCTAGACTAGAATACCTTTATTGTTATTGGAGTCGTAGAGTGAAGTTAGGTTAGCATCTCCTGCTGTTGCATGAATATAGAATATATGTAATAGAAATAATGTAATACTGTATCTAAAAGGATGAAGTGTAACTGTATGTGCAAATTACCTCTCTGTACCTAACAACATACTTAACAATAATCTCTGGATATGTCTTTATCTGTAGATATTTTTGTCATTCATTTCGTTAATGAATTATTTGTTTTGTTAAAAGGAAATATCTACAAGCGAAACAAGAATTTTGTTTCCAGGGTCCGAAAAGTCAGCAACCAATGACTCTATACGAACTATATACTTAATTTTATATTCATTATTGACAACATCCATCCATCCATCTTCTACCGCTTACTCCTTTTCGGGGTTGCGGGGAACCTGGAGCCTATCCCAGGGAGCATCGGGCACAAGTCTGTTTTCCCCTTAGCTCTACGCATTTTCTCAGCAGCTGTAGCCTATCATGTGTTTTGTTATTTTCTTTTTTGTCAGATTTTGCTTATCATATTCCCATAGGTCCCTGACATTTCACCCTGTAGAAGTGATATCCGCCCCAGTTTGGCAAGACAAATCTGTATTATTGTTTGGATACGTATCATGCCAAAGGCCAACACAGCTTCCAATGTTGTTCTTTAGATAAACCTGTTCTGACTAATCTTTTCATTACTAATAGAGGAAAATCAGTGTATCCACAAATGCAGGCTGTGACAGGGTTCTGTTCCTAATCCAGGTCGGGTGTTGGGTGAATATGTTGGGTTATAGCGCCCCCGAGTGGTTACTCTACTTTGCCATTCCCTCTTCCAGACATCTTTTTTAAAATGCCCGATGGGAGGTATTTATTTACTTCTATCTATCTATCTATCTATCTATCTATCTATCTATCTATCTATCTATCTATCTATCTATCTATCTATCTATCTATCTATCTATCTATCTATCTATCTATCTATTTATCTACTTGTCTATTTGTTTATTTATTTATCTGTCTATTTATTTCTTTACTTGTCTATTTATTTGTCAAATAAATTAATACAGTTAGACAACAAGTTAATATTTCAAGGCTACAGGCTAAGTAACTCATGACCATGAATAATTCTGTTGAAGCCACATCACACTTAACACACTACCCCCTAAGTAATTATTAATTAGGGGTGTAACGATATGACGAGTTGTATCGTTCTCCGATTAAAAAAAATAAAATACAATGACAAATAAATAATTATCGAAAAAGGACAAACAACTCTTATGTAAAATGTATTTCATATTTTATAAACTAATATGTAGGCCTAAATAACTTAATAGGCGATTTGCCCATAAGTCTGATATGTTTAACGTCAGCATCGATCGTGAATTAATCACCAGATATTGTAAATAGAAACACACAGACACAACAACAAATTGATCACATAACGATCTAGGCTCCTAAATTGAATCGTATCATGGACTTATGCATTGAAATCATATAATATCTTGTGGAAGCCTGAGGTTTACACCATTAGTAATTACAGTATCTCACAAAAGTGAGTACACCCCACAAATTTTCGTAAATATTTGATGATATCTTTTCACGTGACAACACTGAAGAAATGACACTTTGCTACAATGTAAAGTAGTGAGTGTACAGCTTGTGTAACAGAGTAAATTTGCTGTCCCCTCAAAATAACTCAACACACAGCCATTAATGTCTAAACCACTGGCAACAAAAGTGAGTACACCCCTAAGTGAAATTGTCCAAATTGGGCCCAAAGTGTCAATATTTTGTGTGAATACTATTATTTTCCAGCACTGCCTTAACCCTCTTGGGCATGGAGTTCACCAGAGCTTCACAGGTTGCCACTGTAGTCCTCTTTCACTCCTGCATGATGACATCACAGAGCTGGTGGATGTTAGAGACCTTGTGCTCCTCCACCTTCCGTTTGAGGTTGCCCCACAGATGCTCAATACGGTTTAGGTCTGGAGACATGCTTGGCCAGTCCATCACCTTCACCTTCACCGTCTTTAGCAAGGCAGTGGTTGGCTTGGAGGTGTGTGTGGGGTCGTTATCTCGCTGGACTACTGCATACTGATCATGCTCTGCTTCAGTATGTCACAGTACATGTTGGCATTCATGGTTCCCTCAATGAACTGTAGCTCCCCAGTGCCAGCAGCACTCATGCAGCCCCAGACCATGACACTCCCACCACCATGCTTGACTGTAGGCAAGACACATTTGTCTTTGTACTCCTCACATGGTTTCCGCCGCACACGCTTGACACCACCTGAACCAAATAAGTTTATCTTGGTCTCATCAGACCACAGGACATGGTTCCAGTAATCCATGTCCTTAGTCTGCTTGTCTTCAGCAAACTGTTTGCGCACTTTCTTGTGCATCATCTTTAGAAGAGGCTTCCTTCTGGGACGACAGCGATGCAGACCAATTTGATGCAGTGTGCGGCGTAATGTCTGAGCACTGACAGGCTGACCCCCCACCCCTTCAACCTCTGCAGCAATGCTGGCAGCACTCATACGTCTATTTCCCAAAGACAACCTCTTGATATGACGCTGAGCATGTGCACTCAACTTCTTTGGTCGACCATGGCGAGGCCTGTTCTGAGTGGAATCTGTCCTGTTAAACTGCTGTATGGTCTTGGCCACCGTGCTGCAGCTCAGTGTCAGGGTTTTGGCAATCTTCTTATAGCCTAGGCCACCTTTATGTAGAGCAACAATTCTTTTTTTCAGATCCTCAGAGAATTCTTTGCCATGAGGTGCCATGTTGAAGTTCCATTGACCAGTATGAGGGAGTGTGAGAGCGATGACACCGAATTTAACACACCTGCTCCCCATTCCCACCTGAGACCTTGCAACACTAACAAGTCACATGACACCAGGGAGGGAAAATGGCTAATTGGGCCCAATATGGACATTTTCACTTAGGGGTGTACTCACTTTTGTTGCCAGCAGTTTAGACATTAATGGCTGTGTGTTGAGTTATTTTGAGGGGACAGCATATTTACTCTTACACAAGCTGTACACTCACTACTTTACATTGTAGCAAAGTGTCATTTCTTCAGTGTTGTCACATGAAAAGATATAATCAAATATTTACAAAAATGTGACTGATGTACTCACTTTTGAGAGATACTGTATTTGGTGGGAACAAGTGAAAGTTTTTGTTTTATTCTGTTCTTTTTTCTGTTCTATTCTGTTCACTGAGGTCACGCATGCTAAAAGGTACTGTATTTCCATGTCGCCACACCAGTGACTCCAGTACATCTTTATGCATAATTCCAAGACTGAAGTACAATAGAGGCCTAATATTAACAATCACCTCCATGCTTAGATCCTGTGGCTACAATGATTTTCAGTCCATTCAATAGATTTGTCTATGTCTCACCCATTTTAGACAGTAACTGCGATGAGCTAAGTATTTCATAGTCAAGAAATAGATCTAGAACCTCAACTCATTAGCCTTGATTGTTATATTGTTACACCACGGCCAGCAGAGGACACTGTGGCACGGCTCCTGACTGGTCACTTGACTTTGTTGTGGTTCGCTTGCTTCCTGCTTGAGCATTTAGTTTAGTTTAATTGTCTTTAATTTGCCCCAGGAGTCCCCGTTTTGGTTGTGATTATGTTTAGTATTTAAACCCCTCGGTTACTGAGCACTTCGATCAGTATTATCGTTTGTAAAGGTTAGATAGGGGATGTAGTTTGTATTGTTTGTTTCCATGCCTTGATTCATGATCTCGTTTTATGCCACAATTCCAGTTTCTCATTGTCCTGTGAAGACTGCGTTTTTTTTTGTTTTGACTTACGTGTTTAATAAAGACTTTGACCTGCACCTGCATCCGCCTCAAGTCTTGTTCCGTAACAGAATACTGAGCTGAGCCAATAATGCGGAAGCCGCAGGTCGCCATAAGCACAGCCCAAACGGCCAAGTTTGAGGCGTTCATTCAAGGAACAGAGCAAACAGCTCACCGAGTAAATTGCTCAGCTCCACCGCCTTCTAAAGCCGCTGCAGCAAGCCGGGCTATGCGCCATGTTGCCTCCTATGCCATTTACTCCGTCCCCGCTGCCAATGAACTTCGCCGTGCAACGCGGCCAGCAGAGCTACCCGAACTCCTGGAGCTTCCCACTGCAGGGGAATTATACTATGCCATGCTGCCAGCCAAGCAACTTGAACTCCTGGAGCTTCCCACTGCAGAGGAATTGCACCACCCTGCCCAGGTCAAAAGGTATATCAGTGATTGTTAAGATCCAATTACATACCTTTAAATAATTTTTAACAGTACACTGTTTTCATGTTTCCAGGTAAATGATACAAACTAAAAGTGGAAATGATTCCTGATGTACCACCCAAGCAACAAGGAAAATGAGTGTTTGATGTTAAATTATATATATATTATTATATATATATATATATATATATATATATATATATATATATATATATATATATATATATATATATATATATATATGTTTTATTCAAGCCCTTGTGTTTATTATGAATACCTAGTTTCTGTTCAATACATGCACAGTGTTCAGTATATGTTCTGTGTGCAGACCAGTATAGTAGACCAGATCTAGACTGGGTACAAACCATTCACAGAACAGCTTACGCTTAAGAGCATATGAGGTGCAAGGTATATTAGGTGCTTTTGCATCCAGGAGTGTTTTCTTGATGAGGTTACAATTCACTCTGAGTGGAAACCCACAGACACAGGCAACATGATTGAGGGTGCCAAATCTTTCTGTTCATATGTTATAGCAGATTCGCTAGTGTGGGTTAGTGTGTCCTGTCCCAGAGAGGCTAAATTGTAAAGCTTTGAATTGGAATCCTTGTTCTTCAGGGACAAAGGGGGGACGGGGGACGGGGGGGGGGACCACACAATTCCACCAACTAAAACCGGTGCTGTGGCTTCATGGTGTGACATCTGATAACCGTAGCATACAGAAAGGGAGGGCCTTCATGAGTTCAATTCTAACATCAGAGAGAACCCACAACATACAGTGGCAAGAAAAAGTATGTGAACCCTTTGGAATTTCATAGTTTTCTGCATAAATTTTTCATAAAATATGATCTGATCTTCATCTATGTCAAGGGTATTGACAAATATAATGTACCTAAAATAATGACAATTTTTTTTCTGATCATTCATGTCTTTATTGAGAACAATCAAAAAAACCTCATAGTACTTGTGGGAAAAGTATGTGAACCCTTGAGTTAATGACCTCAAATAAAGTTAATTGGATCAGGTTTTAGCACACCTGGAGTATCGTTAAGAAAATTACTTTGGAGGTGTGGACTACAGCTACTCTCACTGATAAAAAAAAAACCCCTCAAACTTTTGGAGATTGCTCTGCACAAGAAGTACATGCTTTTGTGAGCCATGGATCGCAAAAAAAGAGTTTTCAGAGGATCTATGATCAAGAATAGTTGATTTACATAAAGCTGGCAAGGGTTATAAAGTGATTTCAAAGACTGTAGAAATTCACCAGTCGACAGTTAAGCAAACATTCTACAAATGGAGACACTTTGGAACTGTTGCTACTCTACCAAGAATTGGGCACCTAGTCAAAATCACACCAAGAGCACAATGAAGACTCGTCAATAAGGTAAAGAAACAACCACGAATGACAGCCAAAGATATGAAGGCACCATTGGAACTGGCTAACATCTCTGTTCATGAGTCTACAATACGTAAAACATTGAACAAGCAGGGTATCTACGGCAGGACACCATGAAGGAAGTCACTGCTTACTAAAAAGAACATTGCTGCATGCCTGAAGTTTGCAAAAGAGCACATTGACACTCCACAATGGTATTTGCAAAATGTTTTGTGGACCGATGAAACTAAGATTGAACTATTTGGAAAAACCACACAGCACTACATCTGGCGTGGAAAGGGCACGGCATATCATCTCGAAAATATCATCCCAACTGTACAGTATGGTGGAGGAAACTTCATGATTTGGGCCTGTTTTGCTGCATCAGGACCTGGCCAGCTTGCAATCATTGAGAGGAAGATGAATTCCCAAGTATATCAGACAATTCTTTAGGATAATGTGAAAATGCCTGTAAGTCAGCTGAAACTGTGTAGAAGTTGGGTGATGCAACAGGAAAACGACCCAAAACACCAACTGGAGCAAGACCACAACAGAATGGCTTCAGAAAAAGCTAAATTTCTCCTTTTGGAGTCAGATCTCAGACCTCAACCCAATAGAGATGCTATGGAATGACTTGAAGAGAGCCATACACATGAGACGTCCAAAGAATATGACCGAGCTAAAGCAGTTCTGCCAGAAAGAATGGATTAAAATTCCTCCTGAACAATGTGCAGGTTCACAGCTACAGGAAGCGCCTGGTTGAGGTTATTACTGCCAAGGGGGGGCCAACCAGTTATTAATTCTAAGGGTTCACTTACTTTTTCCACTGCCATTTTGAATGTTGAATGAGTGTGTTCAATAAAGACATGAAAGATCAGAATTTATTTTGTGTTATTATTTTAGACACATTATATTTGTCAATACTCTTCACTTAGATGAAGATCAGATCATATTTTATGACAAATGTATTCAGAAAAGCATGAAATTCCAAAAGGTTCACATACTTTTTTTGCCACTGTACTTCCTTCTTCAGAACAAACCTTTGTTCTGAACTGTGATGTTTTTCGTTTTCAACCGTGCCTCTGTCCAAGAAAGAATCAACTTATTGGATTCTGCTATTGATAAAGGCCAAGAACCCTGAGATGGTTGGGGAATGGTGGAACAATGGAAGGTTATATTCCTGCAATATTATCATCAAGCTGCCAGAGATGATCTACCACTATATATGACCATGCCAATGCTTTGTGAGACCAAGCTGGAATTTTCAGCAGGGATAGGATGTTGATTCTGCTCACTGTCTCACTAAGACAACAATAAATATAGGCAGCTATCGTAAACTTAGATAACAAATTGTTAATCGGGCAGACATGTTGTTTGGCAATTACATAGAGCTACAACAAAATTTATTTGATTGCAATGTTCACACAATGTACTTTTTTGTCTTCTTTGGAGCACTTATAGGCTCTTCCTGAGCTCCCTACTGCCACATGTCTACTCTCCAAATAAGCCAACAAGATATCTCTGACTGTTATTCAGCAGCTTCAGGAAGTCACATCCGATGACTGTCATGGCAAACAATCTTTTCAGCCTAAGTCTAAAAAAATTCAGAGACAGAGGGTTCGTAGATGTCAAAAAGTAATGAAACTTTATTGAAACAATAAAGTGAGACAGTCTGTAGAAAGTCGAAATTATGCAAACACACACAGCCCTTTTTATATCTGTCTCCACAGCATACTCCTCTTAGGCAGGGTTTTAACTTTTCTCATTAAAACAGACTAGTTGTCACGGATTCGTGGGGAAGGGGCACGGAGGCAAGAGCAAGCGGCGGACGCAGCGTAGAGACGAGGATAATGCAGAATCGTAAACGGGTAACAGGCAGGGGTCAGGCGATCGGACGAACAGAGTAAGGAGGGCAAGACGAAGAGCGTGGTCGAAGGCGGAAACAAAGGTCGAGGTAATCAAAGATAATCGGAAGGCTTGGTAACGCAGAGAAAGAGGTTCACTGAGCGTATACTTCGCAATGCAACTCTGTGACTGGCAAACCTAAGTAGCCGTGCTTGAGTGTGAGTCTGTGATTAGTGACAGGTGTCTTGGATCAGAACTCCGGGGATGGAGAGCGCATGCGTGCCTGAGTAGCACGCGCTGCATCTTGGGATTTGGAGTTCTGATCCGGCTGAGCTGTGACACTAGTCTTCTTAATGAAAATAATAATTCATGTCTATATCTTATCTTAAATTTGTGGAGCATGCACAGTTAGTTGTTTTTCTTGGAAAAAAAAAAAGGTTTCACTCAGAGTCTTTGTTTTTTTGTTTCTCTCTGATCAACACTCCCTTCTTATGCCTCAATGAGCTTCTGTCTGTTTCTACAGTATCTGCTGTCCTAGCTGAAACCTACCTCCCTTCCTAATGCACTATCCTACCTCGTTAATCGGTATCAGGCCTGAAGGCTATTTACTTCTGTGCAGGTAGGTACAGGCTGAGACAATTATTGTACAGTAAGACACCGAGTTTATCACAGAACTCTATACACACTTAAAATATAATTAGATTAAACAGTGTTCAATGGATTCAGATTATGCTTCTAAATATTGATTATACATATAGATTATGCTGAACTAATACATCTAAATGTATATTGATTACACTTTATTAGCATATCCAAATGTTAGTTACACATATTGATTATATATATTATATATATTGATTAATATTTTCTATATGACTGGGCTTGAGGTCTAATATTCTTGTTGACTCGAAGCAAATGGGTTCCATTTGAAAAAATCTTTATATTTCTCTGACACAATGCATTCTTAGTGTGACTATTTCCCACGTGATCCCGGTTATTGCAATATACCATTTTATATTGTAATTTATTATTATTATTATTATTATTATTATTATTATTATTATTATTATATGACATATTGTTATTCTGACATACTGTATGGTAACTTAAGAAATCTTTACAGCTTTAGCAGTAATTCACATCTTTTGAATGAGAATTCAAGATGGCACTTAATTAAATTTATGTTGATAGATGTAGTATTAAGCCAAATTAGATAGAATATTAGCGTAATAATGTGTATTATTATACAAATTAGCATAATAATGTGTACACTTATATACACTACAAAAGCACCATAGAATGTTTCTGAAGTAGCCAGAGCCTCAAGTCTCATTTCCAGTAAAATAAATGTGTAAAGTTTATGTAAAAAAGGATTAGGAAGAAAGGAGTAACTCCCATCATGTAGACTCCCATCATGTATTAGAAATAATCTCTCTATATAACATTTAATTGAATTCATCCTGAATTGAATTTCCTCCTGCACACTAACTATGGATGATAAACTGCAACTCTATGAGACGTGCATGTGGTCCAACAAGTGTATGAGGTGAGAGTATAACCCTGAAAAATGGTGTACGGAAAGAGGCACTAGAAGCTATTGTGAAGAAGCTGATTCTTAAAGCCCGTGGTGGTTAGAAGGAGTGAAATAGAACAAAGATAGGATTCTGAACGAAGATATTCCCTCAGTTGATGACGGTTGTAGAGAGCATCATTTCACAACAAATCTCTCCAAAATCTCCCATAGGTGTTCATTTGGGTTAAGATGTGGTGCGTGTGAAAGCCAAAGCATATGATTAACATCATTTTCATCCTCATCAGAACACTCAGTGAGCCCTTATGCTCTGTGGAAGGGGCCATTGTTATCCTGGATGAATGTGTGAGTAATGTACTTATGTGTGTCGGGGTGTGTACAATACTCCATGGTAAAACTGGACTAGCTTGAACATCACTGTACAGAAAATTTCAAATACTCCAGAAAATGTTTTTGTGAACGTGGATGTCATCACTGAAACTGCCTGTTTATTTGATTTGTTTAACTGCCAAACTGCTTAAGCATTAGCTCCTGGTGGATATCCATCCATCCATCCATCCATCCATTTTATGTTCCACTTATCCTACACGAAGTCACGGGGAGCCTGGAGCCTATCCTAGGGACACAAGGCAGGACACCCTAGACGGGGTGCCAACCCATCACAGGCCCTTGGTGGATACTATTAACCGTTTAGTTAACTGTAGTTGGGTTGGACATTTTTTTTAAAAAATGGAATAGACTGAAGATTTTTTTAAGGACATTGATTTGTTCTGTGTACTCTTGATTTTTTTTTAAAACATTTGTGTTTGTCACCTAGTACTTACTGTGTGTATGAGAGTTGGAGGTAATCACTAATTTCCTATGTTATATGTATATGCTTTGGATGGTTTAGTGCTGCGAACGTTTAGAAACATTTGGATTTTAAAAGTTTTTCTCTAAATCAAAATCAAAACATTATGAACGATCATGTTCATGCTTGCTCTATTGAGGCTCTGTTGAATGTGAAATAACCACCTTGTGTAAATGTTCAGACTATCTCAAATATTTTTCAATACAATATAGGAACCATCGAAATACCTGGTTAAGTTCCGTTCAGAAGGTGGCCCATTTGAGCTGAAAAGCTGATTTTATCTACTACACTTGAACATTTAAAAGGGCCAGAAACTAAAATATTTTTTATAGGCCTATAGGCCTAGTCTTTTTTTTTTTTTAATATAGTTTTGCAGATCATGACTCTATTAATCATAAAACATTACGCCCTAACGTTCATTTATAAATACTAATATAAAGACCAATCAAATCATTATTGTATTAGTGTACAATTAGTGGATAATTAATATATTGGCACACACACACGCACACACACACGTCGTGATCGTGAGTGTAATGTTGAGGTGAGGTCGCAGGGGGGCGCTGTAGGGCAGGTAAATACTATTAGGAAATCTCATCCATTCATATGAAGCACTGTCTCCTCAATCAGTTGCGAACAAATCGTTCACATTCGGTTTACTATAGTAAAAATATTGGAATCCTTTCAGTTTTCAGTGACTCGAGTCATTTGAGTCCCGGCAGCATAAAACAAGTTCAGACTCATTCTCTGACTCATTCAGTAGCACGCTAGTAGTACTAGTTAGCATGCTAACTCATCCAGGCAAATTAAGTGATGTAAAATAGGTAAAATAATTATTACACATTATTCAATCATAAGTTCCAGCCACACTATGCACTACCTTCATTGTAGCCTGGCCTACTGCTGTAAGTCAGTTTGTCTTTTGAATCTATGAAATCATTTTATGCACACTTATTTTAGTTCAGTTTGTGAATCGGTCAACTAGGTCATTTTTACTCAGGAACAGAATTCTACTCTTTACGCTATGTCTTTTTGGACTAAGGACTGCGTCCAGGCCTCGATCTGAGAGTGTACAATAAGTACGTATGTGTGTGTAAATGGAGGTAGTAGTAATGAATGGCATACACTAAGAGTCAGTCGATCCTGGTTGAACCTGAAGGCTGCCAGTAAACACAATGAGGCAGTCATCTCGTTAATGAAGACCTTATCGTTCAGGAACAAAGCATCTCTCCTAATCTCGGCTAAGATTTTACACTCCAGCTATGTTATCTTAGCTTCTAGATGACAGCCTACCAAAGTATCAATCAGCAATCAGATACTTTTACTCACACTAAGGTCAAAGATGCGTTTGAAATGATGATAAGGTGAATTGTAATGACAACAGTCATGGTGAAATCATTGAACTTTCACAAATGTTTAAAAACGTCATTGGTTTAGGCTGGATGGATGGATCATACAGGCCTGGATTAGCATGAAGCAGCTATGCATGCTAGGACAAATTCATTTGAGAGGTAGGGCGTAGGTTGGTACATTTCTTTTCGATTCTATTACATACATTATTACATAATAAGAAAATGAATCAAAACTATGTTTGTGATATTTAATAATGTGCACAATATTTTGTATAAGGTATTTATTTAATATGACAATCCCAAAAGCATTCCCCTCAATCAGCTAGTAAAAAAAAAAAAAAAAGAGTGGTGGAATCAAAGGAATCTAGGCATCTTAACTAACTTTTAATACAAAATGTGTACTTTATTTCTTCTGCATTAGTTTGTCGATAGAAAAGAAGAATGTTGTTGGCTTAGTGGTTAGCACGTTCGCCTCACACCCCCGGGGTCCGAGTCCCGCCGGAGCCATGTGTGTGCGCAGTTTGCATGTTCTCCCTGTGCTTCCCAGGTTTCCCCTGGCTACTCCGGTTTCCTCCCCCAGTGCCCGATGCTTGTGCCCGATGCTCCCTGGGATAGGCTCCAGGTATCCCCGCGACCCTGAAAAGGAGTAAGTATAGAAGATGGATGGACATCTTAAGTAACAGAGCACTTTCTGAGATAAAACATAATGAATGTTGTCTCGTATTCGCTACAGAAACACAACAAAGTGAGCTAGCCAACATCTCTAGATGAACTGGTGCAGGTTCTCCAAGGTACTTGGAAGGGAAAAAGCGCCAGCAAATAGTTTTAGAACACTGAATGACATTGTACTTAAGAAAACTGATGTAGTTTTAAAGGCAAAGTGTACTCGTTTTGGTTTAGTTTATTACTTTTCATTCCTCTTTATTGTCATTTTTGATGTGTTTCGTTTCATAATTTTTGAAGGCATCTTCACTTAATCTTTTTTTTTTTTTACACAGAACTGTAATTTTAACAGGACAAAGTATGCATGCGTTTTTGTTTTTTTTACTGCTTATGTATTCCAGAATAATTCTGCTAATAAGACACTAAACATTCGTTTTCACAAGAGTTCAGATATGAAACTGTGCTCTAGCCCATTAGTGATAAGGTTAAAGCAGTGACCCCTTGCATTTCACTAAGCATTCCATCAGTGGCTCATCCCTTGGTGACACTCTTCTACAGCACCCAGTCCTGCAGAACCGTCTCCATGGAGGAGGCCTAGCCTGCTAAAAGTTGGGAAACTTCCCCAACCATCTGTCCTACAAGCACCCCCCTTTTCCTCACTCCCCTCCGCCTCCTTCGACGCATCCCTCATTCCCACATGGAGTCTTTGTCAGCAGTTCCTGTGCCGGGACGAGGCGTGGCGTGCTCAGGGCAGCCGTGGTGCTTTCATAGGCACCTGCAGATGAGACAAAGGGCTGAGGGTGCCAGCTCAGAAGACAGATTGATGCTTTGTGCACCGAGGGTGAGAGAAGGAGGGACAGGAGTTAGGGCGAGAAACTTAAATCATCCAACATACTCATCCAATTCATAATAGCTCACACAATCTAAATTGTATGGAAAGTTACGCTAAGTACCTTACTTAGGGCAAAGAACAAGATCATACAACTTCACTTCACAAATGTGCAATACCACATTTTCTTTTTGAATGCCAATGAGCTTAGCGCCAGATCAGTATGATCCGTTTAAGAATATATTTGTGTGTACATATGCAGAAGATGGAACGAGATGATTGGGGGTCGAATTTGCGAAAGAGCAAAAGAAGAGTGAAGGGGGTGGAGGAGTGGTGGCAGTAGCTGTCACTCTAGTCTGTGTGAGTCCAAGCTTTAGAGGCCTCGCAGAGATGGACAGCTTTTGTGGGGTTTGCGTCAGCGCACAATAGACGGGCTTTAATGGGCGGTAAAGCTAGAGCAAGCTTTGGCCAAAGATTCAGAGGAGTTTGGTGGTTAGTGGGGGAGATCCAGAACTGGGTGGGGGTGTATGGGCTGTTTTACTGCTTCTCTTAGAAGGCACCAATTCATGGGCATTCAGTCCATCGCTCGTTATTCACTGAATGCGCCCAGTGTAGGAATGCAAGCAGCATCAATTAGAATGGGTTAGCAGATAGCAAGGCGCAGAAGAAAAAAAGCTTTCTCTCCCTTTTGCTCGCAGGACAACACAGGCCCACTATAGAAGGTGTCAGAACCACAAAGCCTTTTTTGTGATTCTCTCTCCATTACATTACCGGCGCAATATGTAAGGTGGGGATTCTTTTGATTCAAATTAAGTGGAAAAAACACTAAATCCTATTTTTATTCAGCAAGCATAATGGCGTTATACTCCATAAAGGTCTTTAACTACTTATCTGTGGCTTAAAATCTCCCCAGCACCCTTTTCTCTCGGCTCCAGTTTCTCGCTCTTGCCCGCCACATTATATTTATTCAAAGGCAGAGGGTCAAAGACAGACTGTTAAACAGAGCGGCTTGTAGCATTAACTGCCGCATCACTCTTAATTGTGTATCAGCAAGTCAACGGTTTGTTGTGCTGTCGGCCTTTTTATAAAGAAGAGGGTATGAATTAAAACAGTCTCTTGTAAGCTATTGTCGGTGGTGTGCTTGTCCTGCCACTTTGGGGTACTCTGGGCCTTTTGGACAATGAATCGCTCTCTAACTTTTACTATTTCAAACAAAAGAGTGGAAAGACTGAGTATACTTTGATGATCAAATGTCCGGTGACATTGAGTTTCATTATTTCACTATAATTTCACTATAACAGTAAGATTCATGGAGGGCCTTCATGCGAACCAAATTTTGGTGTATATTTGTGAGGTGACATTCCACACACAAGTGCAAATTCATCGATTTAAAAAACAAAAAAAAATTGGATTTAATCAGAACTTTATAGATTCCAATATACATTCAATTTACATTTCAATTATGCACCGTTACAAGCTGATGAATAACAAAATTTTGTAGCAGGTTTCTAGTGTATGTTTTATCCTTTTAAGCATTTAAGGGATGTTTTGAGACGCCGGTAACAGGAAGAAGTGCTAGCAGGATGTTAAATGTTCTCAATTGCATCATCCATTTCCTCATCCCTCTCCCAACAGAATGACCCAGCTGGCACATGTGCACAAATGGATTTGGGGATTTTTGTTCTGCTCAGATTTAATGCGAACTAACTAGGAGGAACCTCTTATAGCAAGGTGTTTGCTTGAATATGAGCAATTATGCTTCATTTGGAGCTAAATGAGGGGAATTTGCATCCACTGAAAAGGAAGCGGGTTCTAAACTGTGCAGAAAGTGCAGTAAATTGGTGCAAACGGAGCAACATGCAGACATGCATCTCCAGTATAATTGTATAATTGTGGAATGACTTGAAATGCAGCCTTCCAATTAAACTTGCTTCTTCGGCAAGGCAAAGAATCCGTGCTAAGCCGTGATGGAAATGGTAGAATTGCCATATTGTAAAAATTGCCTCCTTCAAGGGGATCATTTGCACCAAAATGGGATATCTGGAATATGGACAGATGTCTTCACATGGCAAAGTCAAACAAACTGGAGAAGAGTGGTCGACATTGCCCTCTGAGGAGAGAGCTTGAGGAAGTAGAAGAAAGAATTCATGCCATGCAATGGAAAAACAAGGATCTCTGGTTAAAAGTTACTATAAAATAGTATATTGCTTGTAATTGCTTGTACAGTATATTGCTTGAATACTTTTTCTTTAGAAAAAAAAAGGATCTACAGATATAAGATAATACTATATAAGTGACACCAAATTTCAGGCTAGAATTTAAGTGTATGCTACTTTGTTGGATGAAAGCTTTGCAGGACAGAAGGGTATGGGAATGACAGCGTTTCATGCATCAGCAGTTGTGAGAATACAATGGGCTGAGCACTGCTGTCTGCAAGGACCCAAACAGCCAAGTCTCTGTCTGGATTAAACTCTGCTGCAAACAAAAGAGGGCTCAAGTAAACGGTTCATGAATGCTGATTAATTGATGCCATTTTTCTGCAGTGTGCCATGGAGATTTAGCCGGATTGGGCACTTGGAGTGGGGTTGCTGGCAAGGATCTGGGTCAGCTTTTTACCTTCTCAAATATTCCATTTTGCACCTGCACAACAGCCAAAATATCATCAACGTAGTCTTCATCAGCTGCGAGTGAATTCTTTGGACCCATATTTTGGGTGAATTGATCCTCATTGATCCTTGAATCTAAGGATATTACTATTTGAATCAATTCACAAGCTAGCCATTTTGCTTCCTGTTTTAAACAAACTCTTTATTGGATAAAGACAGCCGGGCAAAAAGGGTGACATTGAGTAGCACTGTCTGCTGGAGCTGCGCTAACATTTAAGACTTCTGAAGAGAGAGGATTGCAGAGCATTATGTCCAAGCTGGTGGCTGTGTTTGGGTCCATTTAGGTAACAGGGTTGAGTTAGGAGGGTTCCCACGCTCGGGGTAGGTGGACACAGGTGTCCAGGGACAGTGTGATGGTGGCCCAGGCCCTGAGGGGTGAAGCGCTGGCCCGTAGCCTGCCTCAATGCAGGCCTCCGAGGGTTGCAGCTCAATAGGCTGGGTTCCACTTGATGGTGAGAGAAAGGCTCGTTTCAGCCACGGCCCAGCAGGAAGGATCTGCTTGTGGAAGACCTCTTTTAGGAGCCTCTGTTTGTCTGAAGCCTGTCACAGCAGATGAGTACTCAGCAAACAGCGTGAACAAGGATTTGAACCAGAAAACCAACCGAGCCTTGACAATATTGTGATTGGGCCTTGTCTGCTTAGAGAGGTCTGAATGGCCAATCGAGTGCAGGAGCAAGTGTGCACAGAGTGCTGGACATGATGGGGGAAGTCAAAATCTCACAACATGTCTGAGCCTAAACAAATGTTTCGATGTGTTCTATAGGACTCATTCACAGGCAAGGGCTAGCCATATAAACACAAGGACCAGTTACTGAGAGCAGAAATGTGTTATGTATTTTATTGAGCTGCAAGGCCAAGTATTTCCAGCAAGGTCTTTTGACCTTTCACCTTGTCATTAACAACCTTCACCTGTTTATCTTCAGACAGTTATAGATTCTAAATCAATACTGCTGTTAATATAGTACAACTAATGCGTAAAGTCCTTGAAGACATTTATTTTGGTGTTTGTAGTATCTATCTATCTATTTATCTATCTATCGATCGATCGAGCAATCATTTTTATGTTTTGTGGGCAGGTACATTGAATTGTCCATATAATCCAAATAAAAAACAGCAAAGATACTGTGCTGTCTGTAATGGAACAATCTGTCCAGCCTACTGACCTTTAAAACGATATGTCAGATTCACAAGACCTACAGATAAAAAAGGAATTCCTGTGGACCGTTCATATAAAGTTTGTGAAAATAATTAAAGAATTATTTTAGTTACTGTCACAAACATTTTACATGCATTAAATCATGTTCCTTCAATTAAACCGGGTTTGTTTTTGAATACTCTTTATTATGAAACATTTTTGCAAACCACCAAACAAAATTCTCCCACATGAAACATTAAAAAAAAAAAAAAAAAAACCTATGTGAGTCCAGACAGTTTACAAGCAGTGTATGTAATCGACTTTTTTGTTCTGTTTAAGTGCCAACTCACCTAAGCCAGGTAATCTGTGGGCGTGCATTCAGTCACCTGGCTCAGGTGTTAGGATCTGTCTAAAGTTTCTCAAGGACTGTGTTTAAGACATATGTGACATTCTCTAATATTCTTCCTGCTGTGTTCTCATTTTTCATATACACTTTATTCCTTCAAGTGCACCAAAACCACCCATCTAAAAGCCCTATACAGCACCATGCTGTACTCTATGACAGATATAAATTCTTGTCACCTATATAACCTATATATATCCACCTGAGAAAGGTGTATGAGATGCTTTATTAGCCAGTAAAGGTAGGCTTACGCTGTGTTTTGTGTGCAGTGGTTCATGGATCATGGCAATGGGAGGCTTAGTCTCGCTTCCTGCACTTTCCATAATGTGGCCAGTATGCTGGAAACACCCCAAGTGCAATAGACATGACCTCTGTGCCACCAAAGCTGAGCTGATACCTTAATCCCCTGTGAACAGGACCAAGACTAGGCATCCAGACCTGGTTAGCTCTCACACCTGCACTCTTCTCATCTGGCCCCAATCCAGCATTTCGCAGACAAGGTTCCTTGTTATTACAAGCAGTTTAATAATCCTGTTGTGCAAAGAGGTTAGATTGAGGGTTAGGGTTTCCATCAATAATGCCCTGGTATAAGCTCGTCAAAGCAATATCAAATTTCATTGAGTACATTTCCTGTGCTTAGGGAATGCCAAATGGGTACAAGAACAGGAGAACATTTTGGATGGTGAACTTCTCAAGCTGAGCATGACCAGAAAATTCCCTGGAAGGGCTTCATGATTTTCTCAGCTCATGAAATAAGCTGATTGTTTGTGGCCATTTTTTGTTGCCTTTATTAATCATGCATGCATTTATGAAGCTATTTATCTGGTTGATGGTCAGGGGGTTGATGGTGACAAAGACTAGTGTTTGGTGCTGGAGGAGTTCTGCTAACTTTGAAGGCTGCTGAAGAGAGAGGATTGTGATGGAATGAGCAGGGAAGGACTGTGACTCCTCCATTCAAAGTGGAGGGGCACGCTGAATTAGGTTGATTTGCCTGTGAATAGGGCTTTTCCATTATTCTTGTTAGGAAGCTGTCACACCGAATAGAGAAAGTGAAAACCTCCTTTTATCAACCTTTTCCAAGTGAAACAGAACAGGCAATCAATAACTGAATTCACACCCAGGGGAAAGTCAAGCAGAATGATATGGGGGCTTTAGAAGAGGGGCATTTGTCAAATCACTAATGGAGAATAAAAGCTAATAACTGATGTAATGTTGGCCCAGATCAAATGGCTGGAATAACAGCAAATTAAAAATAAACCATGACACACAAAGTTAGAAAATATCTGATGAAATTACTCCTGTAACTAGATGCTAATAAAGTTTATTTATTATTAAAGCAATAAAAAAAAAAAAAGTATCAATACTATATCAATAATACAGTGATGGCCTGTATTGCCCAGTGTTCCCAGGACAGGCTTCAGATAGACCACAACCCTGACCAGGATAAAGTCCCCCCTCCCTAAAATGTTAAACATGCATCCCTCATCTAAAATAAAAATGATTGTCTTTAAATAAACCTTTTTTCAATGATTAGGATAGAAAAATGTTAACTAAATGGTTACTTTACAAAAGCATCTTAAATATTAACTTAAACATTACAGGTATGTTGAATAGATGACTGGATTAAAATCATTTGGCTTATACATGAACCTTTTGTTCCATGTTCCCATGTACAGAAATGATAAGCAGTGTTCAGTGGCTCAGAAACCTTACAATAAGGGAATGAGAAATGAAATGATTCACTGAGAACACAAAACCAAATAGTGAACATCTCATTTGAGCTTAACCCCAATCCATAATGTTAATATTAAAATAATTAAGGTACATCAAATTGAGCTGAGTATGATTCTGAACAATGAAAACCCAGATAAGAAATCCAGACCGTTCAATATTCTGGATTAAAATCATTTTTATACATTTTGTCAAGATATCATTAGCCTTTGGTAATATCCTTGTACGGTTCCGGTATGCAACAAAACTGAAACATCTGAAACAAAAAGTAACATTAAATCATGTTTATTTTAGCTTTAATTGAAATTCTCAGTAAAAAACACTACATTTTACATCCTTTCAATAAAAGTGTAGTGTCTCTTCTAGCCAGCATTTCTCACTTTAGCTAAAAGCATTAATCAAATAAATTTCACATACTGCTGCTTCTAATGTGTTTCCGCTAGATGGAGAAAATGAATCGCATCATTTAACCTCATCAATCAATTTAGCAATTGATGCCTTAATTGACGGCAGGGTTATACAGTTAATTGAGCACCTTTATTGTGGACTGTCATTGTTCAGGCTTATTGAATGCACTGCCCAGCAACTGGCTGGAGGTCCTGCACAAAGGGAACCTACACAAGCAAACCTGTTGTTTGTGCCAACATTTGGTTTCATTTCAGTAGAAAGACCTCAGTAGAGGAGAGAACAAAATCATACATGATATGCACTAGTCAGAAATCTGGGTGATGATTATAGTAGTCAACCCTGGTCTTGCCATTTGACTGCTTGTCTCTGTGGTGACAGGGTGATAGACAGCTGTGACTGATGTCATTGTCACATATTCATCTTCTGTGGAAATCAGACAGATAATGAATAAGCCAGAAGATGGAAAAGAGATTCTTTCACAGACACTTTACTCATTTACTTCTGTTTACCTGCTGACATATGCGTACATATCATCATATCATCATATTCCTCTGTAGACATGGCTGTCAGATGGGTTCCTTGACACTCTGGCTCACCATCTTTTTCTGAACCAGTCTTTAAAACCTGCTGGTTTTGGATGAAGAGCTATGGCTACAAGTGGTGACTGGCTCTCAGACAGCTTGATCACTGGGTTCTGTGTTGCTGCTGCTGCAGGGCAGTACGCTTAATTGGGTTACAGAACACTTTAATTACTACACGTTCCCACATTCCTCACTCCGCGCCCAGACACAAAGACAGCGCAGTGAGAAACTGCAGTCCAAGGCCTGGAGTGCAGCTGCAGGGTAATTAACATCGCTGCTCACCGCATCTGTATACAAACAAGCCCACAGCTGCCACTGATGGGGAGGATGTAGATGAGAGCATGTCCTGGAAAAGGAGAAGAGTAGATGTGTGCATTAAAGGTGGGTGTACTCACCTGTATGAGAAGGTCTGGGAGACTCAGCCCATCAATTGATGCATTCGATGTATTATAAATAAGAAGATTAGACTTGTCACTGGGATGCAGGGTTACACTTTGATTTTCAGTGAGTGAATGTTGGTCATATTTATGAATCCACAGGCTTCTATGCTAAGACTAATACAAAAAGGAACAAACCAGGACACTGGAACATTTGGAATTCTCATTCAGCAACAATTTTAAAGTAGAATTTTATTGAAATTGGAATCTACTCTAATATCCTTTTGTAACACTGCTGATTTAAAAAAAAAAAAAGATATTTCTAACAAATTATTACCACTACCTATAGTATATATTACCATGCAATGTCCACGTTTTAACAAACTGATATTGACTCTATTGGTCATATATGTGTTGTCATTACTACTACTTTTACTACTAATATTATATTATTTTCATAATGTTATTACTCTTAAGATATAAATATATACACAAAGAACATTTCACAGATTAGATAGATAGATAGATAGATAGATAGATAGATAGATAGATAGATAGATAGATAGATAGATAGATAGATAGATAGATAGATAGAAAGATCAGTCCATTAAAGCGCTGTGGGAAAGGGCAGTATGGCTGAGGAACAGAGTGGGAGATGGGGTGGGTGTTAGAGGGCAAAGGGGTGTAAAGAATGGTGTTTGTGATCAGTGGTGTGTGTTTGTGTGTGGGATATAGTGGTGTGTATGTGTGTGTGTTGGGGGGTGGCTCAGCAGTCAGTGCTCAGGCCCACAGTGGCGCAGCGGGACACCCGGCTGTGCTCCCAGGATGCCCGGTTGCCGTGGCTGAGCCCTGGAATGCAGCGGCACACAATGGTGGAGCAGCTCTGAGAAGACCCTCCGTCCTGATAACCACATTAAGGGCCCACCAACATCTGTTGAGGCACAGGAGAAAGCCCCTATCTCTATGCGTTAACCCCCAACAGCACTAATCATTAACCCCCACACCCTCTGCGAGAGCCAAACAACAGCATCTTATTTGTCAGCCTTCCCACAGAGGGATTGTGGGAGCTAATATTTTACAGCAAACAGCGTGAGAAGGGTGCTGGTGTTGGCACTGGTGATAATGCTTAAAGAGGAAAATGCAGGACTATACACGCATCATTGCAGTATTGAGTGTCAGTTTACTCACAAGTTATTCCAGGCTCCGACAAATGCCTTCCGCCTCATTTCTGAACTACACCCTTATGTTTTTCAAGAATGGGACTTAAGTGCTGCAGTCTTGACTGTTAGGTTCACAACTCGTAATTAATGCTGCCAGAATGTAAATATGTGGTAAATATGAATTCTAGCATGATGGTAATAGCCTGTCAAGAATGACATCTGACACAAAAAAATCTCTGATATCTTATTTGTGTTCACTTCTGACACAAACTGAATGCGTCATCCAATAACTAGATGTTTTTTTTAATTAATAGTAAAAGCAAGTGCATACTGAAGTGAATAATGTCAGTGTGCAGGTGGTTCCTCTTCAGGAGACTGACAAGACATTGGCTAAGGAGCTTGAATAAAGTGAAGACGGAACAGGTGTCCTGCCACATGAAGACTTCTCACACTCCAATGTGCTCATCTGCCTCTTGGGGCCTAGAAGCCTGTCTGGCTAACATAGGTTTTAAAGCCCTGCCAATTCCACCCCGTGAACCAGGAGACAAAGATAGAAGGGGGCTTATGGTGGGGGCAAAATACAAACAGGAAAAAATGCTAAGAGAGGTGAGCGTCATTCTCTTTGCCTCTCTCTCCCTGTGCCTCATACACAACTCTCTCTCTATCTATGAGGTCTGAGATTAGGAGCTGCAGGAGGTGCCCCAAATGCACAGGCTCCTCAAGTGCCTCCACACAAGCAAGCCCATTCACCGGCAGCTCATTACATGGGCAATTAAGTGTCGGGTGGGGTGGGGTGAGGGGTAGGAAGGGAAGGGCTGTAATAGAAGGCTGCCCCTTCAGATCCACCTCCTCCTTTTCTCTTTACTCTGCACTCTTCCCTGCGTCTTCACCTGGGCCAGGCTGGGGACACCTGCCTTCCCTGATGAAGATCCATGGCCTCATTTTCATTTTTGGAGTCGTATCAGAGACAGTGGCACACAAAACCGTGCCTGTTTCTCTGCCGCCCCCCTACCCCAAGCCTGGAGAGGCAGATAGAATGACATGGCTAAGTGCTCTTGCAGAGCAGGGGCAGCTGCAAGGCTTGAAAATGGGAATTTTTTTGGGGGGGAGTGGACGTTGAAGTGGGGGCTATGCTGCTTGAGATGCGCTCTGCTTGCTTATTGGAAAGTACTTCAAGTTAGCCACAATGGGGGTCGTGCACTACCTCTGAGGAGGTCTACACGACAGGAGGAGGGGACAGAGTGTGGGACACCTATGCTTCTCACCTGATAATCACCAGTAAATATGCAAAATATAATCCAAATGCAAGACTGTTAACATCTTTAGTGGACAACTTTTGTAGTCTCATCACTATAAAATTACATTTAAAAACACACACAAGCAAAGGTAATCTAAAATGACTACAGCGATTCCAGGGTTTGTCTAGGCTCACATGCTAGACCACTAATATTTACTGTCTCATATCACAGGAGTCAACTTGACTGGCATGGCAGATGACTAATCACCAATCTATCCCTGTATCCTGTCGGAAAACATGCAAGATATCATTTACTAACCACTAATTGCTTCAAACAAAATCATTTAGTATGACAAATGACTTAATATTTCATATTAATGTATAATTATTTAATATTGTGGTATTGGCAAGGAAGAAACATAACCAGGAAGCATTGTTAACAAAGCGTAAATTGGTATTTTATTAGCAACTTGCACTTACGGCACAGAAATCTGCCTGATGGTTAGCCACAGAATTGCAAAATCAGGTGACAAACAGGCTTAACAAAAAACAGTAAACACAAACTAAAGCAAAGCACCTATATAAAACAAATTAACACAATTTTACACAAAATCTGAACTGACAATAAGTTGTATGAGAACTTTTTTCTGTGAGACTGGGTTGGAAAGTGCACTAATGCTACAGTATAAACTTAATGGAATTAATCTGTAAACATTTTTGAGTCCAACGATTAGATATTGCTATGAAAATTTCTTTATGTTCGGTTGGTCCTAAGTTTGTTTTTTCATTGAAAATTTACACAGATAAGTCATTTATATATACACTTGATTATATACACACTTGATTATGAAGCTTGAAGCCAGAAAAGTGTGCAAAATACACAGTCCATGGGTGGCGAGTCTCAGGATGACCCTAGGGAATGACGGGCCATGGTGTGTTTTTAAAAAAACAGAACATTTACTCTATTGCATTGTAGTAGTCATGTTATTTTGTATTGTACGGTTGAATGTAATTCATGTGATGCTGCCTCCTACATATACAGTTATTACATGCAATAAAAACAAATGACAACAGGGCCATGATATTATTACCAATCCACTAATCGATACCAAGATATCAAACATAAAGACATAAACAAATAGACACCATACAGTGTCTAACTCTATGGTGCTAGCATGCATGTCTTTCAGTGAATGAGAGGAATCCTCTCTTGTTAACACGTTCAGGCTGACCGGCTCCTCTCAGCACCTGAGGGCCAGAGGAGAGCTCAAGTCCAGGTAATGGAGGAAGAGGAAGGCCAGAGTAAAAACAAACAAACTCAGAATCCATCCATCAGCCGATCCTCCTCTGTCCTGGGACTGTTTACTTAAAGCACGTCTACTATTTGCAGCTTTGAGGCAGTGCCTTGTGGGTACAAATATCTAAGCTCAACTCGTATTGTATGTCTCCAATATTAGGTGCTGTGAGTTTCTCTGTACCAGGGTTTAGTCATGTTCGGTTGCATTTTTGTGGTGCTTGATCACTGGTGTAATTTTTCAGGTGTACATGTTACAAAAGGTGCATTCTACCACTAATGTACATCAAAGTATCACGTTTTTCCAGAGCTCACACACACACACACACACACACACACACACACACATATATATATATATATATATATATTTATATATATATATATATATATATATTTTTTTTTTTTTTTTTTTTATATATATATATATATATATATATATATATATATATATATTGCTATTTAAACTATGCTCGGGCTGTCTGTTTGTCTGCATCAAGACAGATCACATACTTGGCCTTATCTGAGGATGGTTTAGTTTGTTTCAATGTTTGTAAGAGCAGTTATCATAGGTGCCTTCCTCATGCCTCCTTCTCTCTCTCTCTCTCTCTCTCTCTCTCTCTCCACTCACCTGTGACAGAGCACTTCCCCTGGCCTGCTCTTATCAGCCCACAGAGGAAATGCCTGCCCCAGGTAAACAAGACCCCCTGACCTTCAGGCTCTGCCTCATGCTGCAGCAGACAAGGTGTTTTTTCTGCTCCACGGAAAGCAGCAGTGGTGTAATCCTCTCTGCCATTCCCAGATTTAATCTAATCTATAAATCAGCAGGTGTAAAACAGGAACAGTTTATCAGCATGTTGAATGTACTGTTCTGCACTCATGCCAGTGTGTTGAGTAATGTACAGAAACAGACATAATTATAAAATGAAAACCATGTATGGCAATAATAACTTCTAAAATACATTTAATAGAGATTAAACGGGCATTTCAGCTTTAATATACATCCGCTTTTAATAAAGACGCATGCTAGCATTTATATGTGCAATTAACAGGGACACTAATTGTAACATATTTCTTTGTAATAATTCTTCTTTTCGTCTATGGATGTTGCCCAGTTCCCGCCTGATTGAGGAAGACCACAAAACCTGTGGTTACTGTGTTGGTCCAGTTTTGGAAAGTTGGATAAAACTATGTACAGATATACTGAAGGAAAAATCAACATAAAGTGTTTTAGTAATGTGTTGGGCTTCTAAAATCCACTTGAGCAAATAACACCATTCTTCAAAAAGATAATTTTCAGCTTGTGATGATGGTGGCTGATGACGATGGTTTTGATAATGATTGTGGAGGGCCCTATCTAACACATCACTCCAAACTCTCCTATGTGTTTACAATTGGGTTGAAATCTGGTGACTTTAAAGGCCATAGAATATCATTTACTTAATATTCATCCGTATGAAACCATTCATTAAGCCCTCATGTATTGTGGATGGAGGTGTGGATAAAGAGAGGACTTTCATTAGTATAGCAATGTTTCATCATATGATAAAGGTGAACAGTGAATTAATTTGGGGACAAGTGGACACAAACCATGCCAGCAAAATTCTCCCAACATGAATAACAGAGCCAGCAGTTTTTCATTTAATTTGGCACCCTTCTGTAAAAACAGCTTTGGTAAGACATACTTTCATGTCTGTCTTATCCTAGTTTATTTAAAGAGTGTAACCACTGTTTTGAATTTGATTGATATATAGTTTATTGAGGGACTTAGTTGATCAACTGCCCTTAGAGTTCCATTAAGTGACTAAGGGGGACTTTTCTCAGTACTGGAAAATGTTTCGAAATAATTGTCTGTGGTTATTTAACACTAGCTACAGATGTGGTGGATAGAGGTTAGGTGGACAAAAATGATCAATAAAGTAGTCCAATAAATCAAAAAATTATCAAAGTGTTATTATGAAATCCTGGCAAGTATTTATTCTTTAATAAATAATTCTCATTTCCAAATAGAAAGAAAAAGATAAATACAGTACAATGATCATACACCTAAACACACAGGAACACATACACTAACAGAAAAGGCTTTTCAGTGATCTGCTTGTTGAGCAGCGCTGGGCTTTGAGTGACACTGTGTCCATTTCTCATCTCTGTAGGGGGAAGAGTGTATGTTGTTCCTGGAGTAAAGGGGCTACTAGCTGTTGAGCCACTGCTGACCTTTTGTGTGTGTGTGTGTGTGTGTGTGTGTGTGTGTGTGTTGCACTGTACAAGCAGAAAATTATATCAAATTAGCCATGTAAGGGAATACCGGTACTTGAAACCTTCGCCTTGTGCCTCTGTGGAAAGAGAGGTGCTCCCTTGGGAACAGTAGTCCTGTTTGGTACGCATATTCCCACAGTTCTATTTCCCGAGGGATGCCCCATCCCACACAAACACACACACACACACACAAGCACACGCACACACACACACACACACACACACACCTATGCACACATATACCCGCACATGCACATAATAACACAAACATAAATGCACATATAAATGTTGGTAAACGTGTACACTAACAGAAACACATACGTAGAAGAGGCCTCAGAGGCTCATGCTCATCTTTCTGATTCTACTACCCCAGGACTACACACCTCTCTGTATGTCTCTCTTTCGTTATTTCTTCATCCAGCCATCCATGCCCCCCCCCCCTTTCCTCCCCACCATGTTACCTGAGCCAAACATGCACAATTCTTCTTGATGTGCTGCTTCCCACGGTGAACAGTCTGGGTGGGTGGATGCAGGGCTTCCCCATGATCAGACACTGAGCACTGATGGACAATGAGGACAATGCACTCTGATGATGCAGGGGAACTGACCAGCTTCAGCTGTATGGATTAGAAAAAAAGGCCCCGTTAACCATAAAACTGTGGAATTAAAAAGAGAAGGCTCACTAACTACACCTACTGATAATAAACTCAAAAAACGATTGTGGTCAAAATATCAGAGTAAAAATGTACGCTTAATGACTTGATAAATCCTGATTAAGTAATTACCTAATTAAAACATATTCCTGCAATTATTATTGTCATAAATTCCTGCCATAAATGTGTTACAAATGTTACTCATGTGCTACTATCAAACTGTACCATAAAATGTATACGCTCTTCATTAAACACCACAGAGCACATTTTGGCTCTGTGGTGGGAAACTCCAGTTCAATCACACACCAGAGCCCAAACTGAGACACTTTTGTATTAACACCAATATGCTGAGACACTAATTAGGTGCAGCACTTCCTCAGAGTTCCTAAATGAAGCTGAAGTAATTGAATTTGGTATTGTAACCCCCTCTGTCTCAGGCTGCAGGTCAGCAGATAGGCCAGGCTAAAGATAAGCAGAACAATAGGTCAGGCAGGGGAGCGGGTATGGTGTAATCCACCATCTCTGACTCATCTCTCTCCTGCCTGGGGGTCTGGGCAGAGGAGGTTGTTAAACCAACGTCAAATACTAAAACATCCTGCGTCAATGACTGATCTTTCTCTCCTCCTGACCCAGTAGCTGAACGCTTTTACACCCTTCACACCTCAGTGGGAGCAAAGGGAGGGTGTGGATTCTTCACCGGCTAAGAGGGGTGTTTGATGTTAGCGTATGCTAACATGTGTGTGTTTTTGCAGTAACACCATCTACACCAATTTCTCAGGTCTTGCAATCTCTTGGAAGATATTTTCAAATCATTTGGCACAAAAAGACACCGAAACTAAATGCTTGATTGGAGGGAAAAAAAGACAATGGGTCTAATTTCAAATTGATGTCTACGTTCTGTCTCTTAAGGTAGTCTTAAGGTATGGATTCTAGAACTGTGACTATGTTTACATGCACATTAATATTACGATATTAATCGGAATATGGTAATATTCTAATTGTTATTGGGTCAGTCCGATTGCCCGATTCAGTTTAAGACAATATTCGTATTCCCCAAATTCTGATTCTCACCCTTTGAATAAGCCTGTTTTAATCGGAAATGTGTTGCATATAAACACCTTATTCAGAAAATGCATGAAAGGAGATAAATGCGCATGCTCAGGCCACAAAGAATTGTGGGTGCTAATAGATTCTTACCTGTAGGGTAGGTATTTGGAAACAGCAACTCAGGCATACTTACAACAACCATGTATACAGGAATAGTCTGATGCCTATACGCATATAAACACTGTATTAGGAATGTGGCTGCAACCCGAATAGACGGAATATGAAGTGCGTGTAAATGTAGCCTGTGACACTACAATCAAATCCACCTTACTTATTTCTCATAAACACAGAGGGGGAAATAAGTATTAGATGAGACAACATTTTTTTCAGTAAATCTATTTCCGATGAGGCTTTTCACATGAAATTTTCACCAGACATCAGTATTAACTCAAGAAATCTGGAAATATAAAGAATTCACAACATTAAAGTCCATAAATAAAGTTATGTCTAATAAAGTGGAATGACAGGGATAAAAGTGTTGAACACGCTAAGAAAAAGCAGTTCTCCTAGGCAAGGTAAAGCAAGGAACCAGCTGAAATCCTTAAGTAATTATACTGCACGACCCCAACCACAGCCACTCACAAACTGACCACACACCTACCACTAACACCAATTGTATATATATCTTTTCTCACTCTTCGGTCTTATAACCACTCACCTGTCTCCTTTCTTCCACAGTTTACCCAGTCTCCTAGTTTTTTTTCGTTACGTGTGTTTAAAAAAATTTAAAAATCTGCAATCTTGGCCTCCATACCAATACAAACGAAACGTACTACAAGCAGTATTTTTCGATACAATATAGTCCAACCCCTTCATCCTTTCACTACCTCAAGTCGCGCATGAGCCTGTGGGAAGTCTCTCCCTACGTAGACGCAGCGGCCAACACCGTCCCCCAACCCGCTGTCACTATCCAGAGTCCAGGTGACTTGAAGGAAGCCCTCTCCCCCATTGTGCCACTCGGGGACCATGAACACCCTGCTCCAATTCCGCTTCAGCTACCAGTCAGCCTTACTAGGTCCCTCTTCAGCTGAGACACTTTCAGCTCCAGCACTTTACGCACACCTCTTGCTCCTGCCGGCTGTGGACGCGCTCCTGCCCTTGGACCCCTCGCTAGCCCCTCCGCTGTGGACTCCGCTCCTCTCTGTGGACTCCCCCTGCCTGTGGACGCCCTCCTGCCGGCTGAGGTGGGCCTCCTGCTCGGCTGCGTCTCTCTCCATCCTCTGCGCTGGCTCACTTTCTCCACTTCGCGAAAATCCTCTGCACCGGGCCCTTCCTGCTCACGGCCCCCTCATGCCGGGCCGTTCCTCCCTTGGGCCTCGGGAGAACCTCGCTCTCCTGGCCTCACGGAGAACTCGCCCCGTGAGCCTGCGAGTACCCGCTCCCCGTGAGCCTCGCGGAGAACCTCGCTCCCCGTGCCTCGCGGAGAACCTCGCCCCGTGACCCCGAGAACCTCCTCCCCGTGAGCCGGGAGACCTCTCCCTGCTCGTACCCCCCCTAACTCACTGCACCCTTCCAAAACTCCCCTTCAGTGAATTCTCCTGCCGGCCCGATCAAGCCCCCTTCTGTCACGTATCGACCCGACCAAGTCCCATCACCTCACTAAACCTACACATACTACTCACTTAATGCCAAGTATATTTTTCTGCACTCTTGGGCGTTGTTAAACTCACTCCTCTTCTCCTTTCTCACATTGTCGTCTAGTTTTTCGTGTTAAAATAAATGTTTAAAAATCTGCAATTGCTTGGCCTCCATTCGCCATACGTGACACCCCCTATCTGTGCAAATTTATATCAGCTGGGTTAGTAAATTGATGGTCTATGAAAAGGCATTTTGTTACCAAGGTGTCACACAAGAAACATCTCATGATGGGTAAAAGCAAAGAGCTCTCCCAAGACCTTCACAACCTTATTGTTGCAGAACACAGTAATGGAATCGGATACAGACGTACTTCAAAACTTCTGAATCCTCCAGTAAGCACAATTGGGGCCATTAATCCACAAGTGGATTTAAAAAAAATAAAATCTGTGGTTTTCATTCTGGATTGACTCAACTGTTTTCCATTCACATCATGCGGCAGTGTTTTACTCAAAAATGTATTGTTTATATGCTGAAAGTATGTTTTGGCCAACTGACCGAAAAATATGTGCACCATGCGTTCACAGTTGTACTGGTGCAGTGTGGGACAAGTTGTGTAGGCAAGGTTGTTCTGGAGAATTTGTCCCTTGTATTTCTGGAAGTGGAACTGGTATTTTAAAGTGAAACAGAAAGCAGTTTTCTGTTTAGTCTAAACAGAAACTTAAAAAAAAAAGTGTCTTGATGCACCTTACAGTAAGAAAGGCAAGTTGATGAGAGGGCAAAGAAGTGCAATCAGGATCAGTACATTCAGAACATTGCTTGTCTCTATGATAGTTGGCAGTACACACTTACGCATTTACACACGCGCACACACACACACACACACCCACACACACACACACACACACACACACACACACACACACACACACACACCACACACACACAGCTCATGAGGATAGGAAGCCCTGGCTGAGGCAGGTTAATATCAGGTACACTTGACAACAATGGTTGCCCTATGAAAAGACCCAGCTGTAATAAGTTCTTTGTTGGTTCCTTCCAGCTCCACCACATCCCATCATTACTCATCCTGCTAACCAATTTGCTGGTTGGCATGGCAACAACCGCGGGCCGAAGCCAAGAAGCAGGACTGGAATCTCAATAGCTGAAGGAGAGCATGAAAGAGAAGGAGAGAAGTTTAAAAATGTCCTCTGTGACCCTTCGCTGTCCCACAATCCACAAATAGAAATGTGTGCGAATGCAAGGATGGCCATATGTCACAGTTTTATATCTAGTATTAATAATAACCCAACACATATTTCCGATGCATCCTACGTACTACTTAGTCTGTTGTTTTGGTTCAAAGGTTTAGTTGTATACTTTAGAGGTCCCTGAAGGGTGTGTATAGGCATGCAGGATTATATTAGGCTCTAATTTCCAATAATCTAAGCCTAATTATATCACTTTGCAACATTTAATTTGTGTCAGATAAGTATGGTCAGCCACTAATGCATGTGTGTGTGTCAAGGTGGGATGTGTGGAGGCATGCAGGATGCAGCACAGTGTGTGGAAGCAGCCGGCTGGATTGGGCCCGAGTGCGCAGGTCAGTGTGAGGCGGTCAGCAGCTGCCTCCTGGCCGCAGTCCCACGCTTCCCAGGCTGGGGGAGGATTGACAGCTCGCTAATAAAATCAGAGCGGACCCATTGTTCCGGGGCCAGAGCCACCGCTGCTGTTTACTCTCTCCCATATGCATTATTCAACGGCCCAGGAGCTCCCAGGGAAAAGGGAGGGGTCATTCAGGGAGCCTCTTGCCCTTGTTTTGTTTTGCTAATTTTCAATTAAAATAAACCACGGGTGCTGGAGCAGGAGAGAAAGAGAGCACTATGGAGAGATAGCTTTCCCCCTACTATTTACTGTGTGACGTCTAAGGGGATTATGGCTGATCACATAAATGACAATAAAACGCTACTTACAGAGTATTATTCCAGTGACATCGCTGTTATTTCACATACGGGGTTAGAGAGGGGACAATCAGGCATGATGCTGCTTCAGTGTACTTAAGCTTTTACACTCTGCGTGATGGTTAAATACCTGTCACGCACTAATGAGCCTGTGACATTAATCCAAGCAACAGTTTGCATTCTTGTGGATGAGATATTATTACAGACA
The DNA here is from genome assembly GCA_012411365.1 of Ameiurus melas. Classification (NCBI taxonomy): domain Eukaryota; kingdom Metazoa; phylum Chordata; class Actinopteri; order Siluriformes; family Ictaluridae; genus Ameiurus; species Ameiurus melas. Next base: position 18,209,204 of record CM022754.1, on the reverse strand, counting down.
CACATCATAATTTTAGGTAGGGTTTTCATTATATCGGTCACAGTACCAGATATCTAGTCTGCTTATGCTATTTGTCATCCCATAAGTATTTCAGACTAGTTAATGGAAATCATTAGGAAGAGTGAACAGTTGTTGTTTTTTTTTTCAAAAGATCAACAATATGCACATTCCTTTAGATTCAGAACTACCAGGATAAAGGTTCCAGCAGGCATTCAACAGGCACTGAGTATTAATCATCCTACATGCTATTAAATATCAGTCATCTGCACAGGGCAGCGATGATCAATAAGTGCACCGGCAGGCTGTTATTGTTAGCTTTTTTTCACGCAGGAGGAGGCTCCACTGACCAGGCGGGGCTGTGCACAGATGCAGTGACAGTGGGGAGCGAGAGAAGTTAAAGATTCACCACACATCTGTTCCTCTGCCACCGGAGCGGACACTCAGGCTCCTACCCCTGCTGCTGCTTGTCCACAGGCCTGTCTCTCACCATGCATGCCTGTCTGTCTGTTTGTCTGTCTTCCTGTTGTCTATCCCATACAGTAACTGCCCGTGTGCTGTCCACCTGTCTCACTCTCTGCGTCCCACAACACAGCTGACTCACTGCTTCCTCACAGTTGGCCTAACTGATTAAACTCTCACTGATTTCCAGAAGCAACATATAAAGTAACTAGTGTATTACTTACGGATAATCAGATAATATAATTTCCTTTGAACAAGCCTGCTGATATTCAAATCAAAACTATACAATTGATATAACCTGCCAAATTTATATTAAGTGTCTGTAAAACCTGTGTAGTTACACATAAGCTACAGTATACATGCAACTATAATATAATCTATGTACGGTGGGGGTCCAGAAGTCTGGGACCAATACTGAAAATGAGTTCATTTGGCATTTTTTTCTCATTTAAAACATTTTTTTAAATAACAAATGATATTATCCACAATAAAAAGAGTCAAAGTTAAATATTACAACCTGGAAAGTAGAATTGACATGAATATTAAAATTTGTATTATACAGAAAGTGTTAGATCATAGCAGTGTCATCTGAACATGTGCCTCAATAGAAGAGATCAAGATCAAGGAAAATTGGGCATCCTAGATAGTGTGCGTGTTTGTGTATATTATTGTATTTTTCTATAATATTCAAATGATTTGTTTTAAACGAAAAACAAAAAAAAATTTGTGTGCAGTCTCAGACTTTTGAAACCCACCGTATGTGCCTTCATTTTTACCCAATGATACTTTTCTTACTGATGATCTGTATAAAGATATGGTTAATTACCCATACTCTGAGGATATATATATATATATATAGTACAACAATCATGCAGAAGTATTCTTGCATTGTTAGTATTTAGGTACCACCAAGTCCCCCTCCCGAAAAGAATCTAACCTGAAGTTCATACATTTGTGTATTTACACAAAATCTCCTACTGTGAACATAACCTTATTTACATTATAGTGACATGTATAGTTTACTACACGGGTGTAATAACTTTTTTTTATCTGGATTTTGCTGTGTAACTTGCACTTTGATTATTAAATTAGATCAAGTTTGTATTGGCAAGACCAAATGTTGCCTTCAATCTGTATAGACAGATATCTGCTGATATTTCTTTGCTAAGCTAAGTAAATAATTAAAATTGGGGACTACTAAATGTGAGACAAATTAGATATTAAACATTGGAGAACAAAGATATATTTAAAGGCTAATCAGTCATTGAAGTACGATCTCTTTTTCCACTACAGTCAGCGGAGATTCTGGGGGAATTCATTATTATACAAATAAACTGTTTCTAATCATAAAATCAGTCCATGGTCTTTTATACTTGTCTAAATCATCCTGAAACAGAGAGCTTCTACTGGACAGCCTTGAGAAAAAAAAAAACACACACACACACACACAAAACATTATCTCCATCAGGGCATCAGTAACTTCTTCTCATCCTTGTCATCTTCTCATATAAGGAGATGTTACGAGAGAGAAAGAGAGACGGAGAGAGAAGGAGACTGAAAGAGTGATCTGTGAAGTAAGCGAGAGTGGAGTTAGAAGAGAGAAAGGCCCTTTGGCCGTGCTGAATGGGGCTCAGGGTGCAGGTGAGCACTTGAGGAAGGCCTCGCACCTGCCCCCATTGTTCCTGACTAATGGCTTTATGGTGAGGAGGATCCGTCTGCCTCGTAAAGCCAGCAGGCCACTAGCACTAAAGTCTCACTGCTGTCGAGGCATTGTGCGAGGGTACGAGAGCATGTGTGCATACAGGCAACGGTCTGCTTAATGAAGCATCTAAGCACATGGACACTGTAAGAAAGAGACGTAACCTCATCTATCCAAGAGACAGATTTACATAATCTTAATAAATTAAATAAACGAATAAAATAGAAAATAACACGAAATACATCGTATGGGAGCAATATTGCTGGACTTCATATAATAAAAGTTACAGCTTCGAACATCACTTCTCATCCTAACAGTAAGCATTCATATGCACTGGCTTGTGTCTTACACTGAGCTGGAGCCTGTCCTAATCCTAGCAAAGTACAGCTCAGCAACAGATATTAATAGTAATGAAAATAATAATAGACTCATTCACACAGTTTACTCTTGTGAGCAAACACATATATAGGCCGAGAGAGAGAGAGAGAGAGAGAGAGAGAGAGAGAGAGAGAGAGGAGAGAGTAAAGAACATTCTTCTCACCACTGTCAGTGTCTGGTTTCACACTGTTAATGACTGTGTACTGTTTACAGTACTGCTTCCTCACTTGACAGTGTCACATTACTACAGTTTCACTCAAGACACATACACACAGCTCCAAAACATGAGAAAAACAATGGTTAAAAGAGATGATTTTGTTCTAAACCAATGAAAAATAAAATTAAATAAAAACACTTAATTATGATCTTAATAAATTGGGCTGATCGGCAGCTTCCCTAAAGCAGATGGATGTCTCTGTGGGACTGTTAGTATCAGGAACGAAAGCCTTTAGCTCATCAGGTCAATGACAGTAAACACCCACATTAACATTTAATTTATTCAGATTTTTCTCATACGTACAGTATTATAGATAAGAACCAAATTATATGCCAAAAAAAACGAAATCTATGAGTAGCTTTTCTTGGCAAAGCCATCTTAGAAACCAATTACAGCACAAGTAATAGATCATTATTTCCCCGAATCAGCCCAGCTTATGGGGGTGGGGGTCAAAGATGGCCACCAAATGGAAAAGAGAGGGTTTTTTTCTTAAATAGAGAGGGGCACAATAAAGACATAATCATCTCACCCTCAACTTTTTTCCTCTCCAACTTTCCGTTTTTTAATTTGCTGCCTGTGAAGTGCTACCTAATTTACTTTTTTGCCACATCCCTCCGAGGTGCCATTGTTGTGGCCGCCGAGCCGCCGCGCTTCCTCTCTTAGCTCAGCTCGGCGTGAAATTGGTTTAATGAAGCCGAAAGGTATGAAGCACTGTAGATTCCAGCGACGCTGCTTCGTTCCCCCACCTCCAACTCCCCCTTAAGCTCACTCATATTACATCCTCATTTTATAAATCAGCAAATAAAAGATCACTATCTCTCACATTACATCAGTGGATATTACAGCCCGGGGAATGAAAATGGCCCTCAACACTGTTTTTCCGGCGCGCGTGTGTGGAAAGTCAAGCTAATGGGTAATATCAGGGAACTTATAGGTGTGTTTGCTGGGTCACTGGGCAAGACGCAGTAAAGTTATCTGTTGGCCTACAATACACACTGACCCTGAGAAACGGGCTCTCGGGTTACTCTTCCTCCTGGGTGGGGTTCTTATGGGATATCAAGGGATGTCCTGAGAGATTATTGTGTGTAAGTGAGGTGTGAGAGAGAGAGAGAAAGAGAGAGAAAGAGAGAGAGAGAGAGACGGAGAGAGAACACATGTAAGTGAGAAGGAGACCGAGAACTGTATGGAGGTCTGCTACATTATATGATGCCTCTACTGGTATATCGTTTACGGCTCTTCATCCTGTTTTTGGACAATTGCATGAAAACACATACTGTAATGGAATATTTAGATCCCCGCTGGTGGATGAGACACTGAACCCTGATTCAGACTTCATAAGCAACCGGGAGAGGGGGGTTGTCTGTTCAAAAGTGGGCTAGCTAACTGTTCTGAGTGTGTGTGTGTGTGTGTGTGTGTGTTTTGGGGATTACAATGAGGAGCCTGTGTGAGATGAGAGGATGTTAGACAAGTAACGGGGACGAGTAACCGTCTCTGTGGGTGCACTGGAGTGACATGAACATTACAGTCAATTACTGTCAGAAATGTATGTCAGGCTTTCAAAGCAATATACATTTCAGTTGTGTGTGTGCAACTGTTGCTTGAAGTGCAAAACACTTTTGGCATGCCAAACGTATTTCACAAGCAGCGTTTGCCCTGCAAAAGAGAGATGCTGAGAAGAAGAAAAAAAAAAAACGCACAGTAAATTGTCAGTGATCATCCTATCATCAGCTGTGAGCCTGCTATGTAACAGTTGGTCATCTTTTAAAAGCTGAAAATGGCTGTGCTTGGACTCATTTGTTGTGCATACAAGTGGGGGCTGGTGCAGGACATCACACACATAGATACAGACGAAAGGTGTGTTGACGAGACTGTTAAACTAGCATGTTTAGCCTCTGAATGATCTGCAGTGGAGACCAGCCGGTGCGATTAGGAGCACAGCACTGTAGGAGTGCTATCTCTTACAAGTAATTACTCAACTATCAGGAAACACTGGCACAGGTCTGACAAAGCAAGAGAAAGCTGAGAGACAGCAACTGAAAAAAAGGGGGGAGGGGAGATGCCTACAATTTCATACAAGGGCCCACTTTCCTAAACAAAGGCTAGGTACATCTGATGAGGGAAAATCTGTTCCTGTTATGTTCATATTTACCTCATGTCCAAAGTGTTCCTCATGCTTTCATCTGCTGGCTTATAAATAAAGAGACTTGCATGATCTGGTTTGTTCTGACCAATGTATTCTAGACTACACAAAAATAATATAACAATCGTGTATTATTGGTTCTACAGTAATTGTTATTATATGAAACACTTCAATTCTCGTGCCTCATCGTGTGGAATAATACAGCTGACCTGCCCCGTGTCTTTCCAGTAGCAGTATCAGATCATTCCACTGGTAGGCGCTACTGAGCAGTGTTGAGAAAGTTAGTTATTTACGGCCTTTAAAATGAGTCACAACGCAACAATGTGACACAATAATATGCAGAAATTTAAAGAAACTTCAATAACACAAAGATTAAAAAAAATGAAAAATCTGTTTAGAGCTCACAAATCAGACCTGAACAGGAGGTCTTTCAGGCTGGAGTGTGTTTGTGGTCGGAGGTTGTGAGACAGGTCAAACACAAAGGTCACACTGATGAGACAGATCTGGTGGCCTGTGTTAAGAACCAACAGGAAAAGCAAACTCTGACAAAGTTTAACACCCAAGACAAACAGGGTAATATCAAATAAACAGCTGCGAGACTACACAAGTGTGGCTCCTCTCGCCCTATCCTTTGTCCTATTTAAAAAGCCTCAAGTTGGAGAGCATTCACGGGGACGGTGGCGGGAGGGAAATGTTCCAACACATCACTGAAACTGTGTTGCGCTCATCTGATCCAAGACTGTAAGCCTTATTCTCACTACAAAATTGATATGTATTTCCACACCAAAAAAGATGCTATTTTCATTCTGCTGCTTATATGTGTATACATCTTTATTGTGTCATATAAAGTGTGATGTTATAATCATCATCATCATCACCATCATTATTATTATTATTATTATTATTATTATTAATAATAATATTATTATTATTGTTGTTGTTGTTGTTAATAATATTTTTATTTGTATTTATTTGTATTTATTTATTTATTAGGAACATGTTGGGACTAATTATGTTAATTGGCAACAGGTCAGTACATGATTGGGTATAAAATAGTATCTTAGGCAGGCAGAGTCTTTCAGAAGTAAATATGGGATGGAATCTGGACGGAAACATCTGGATGTTGCTCTAAAACCTGTATATACCTTTCAGAATTGATGGTGCCTTTATCGGTGTTCAAGCTGCCCACTCCATCGGCACTAATGCACTCCATACCATCAGAGATGTAAGCTTTTGAACTGAGCACTGATAAAAAAAAGCCGGATGGTCCCTCTGCTCTTTAGTCCTCTTGAGTTTAGAGGATGCAGAGTCTATGGTTTGCAAAAATAATGTAAAATTTCAATTCGTCTGACCACAGAACGGTTTTCCACTTTGCCTCAGTCCATTTGAAATGGGCTTTGGCCCAGAGAAGATGGTGGCATTTCTGGATCATGTTCACATATGGCGTTTTCTTAGCATGATAGAGCTTTAACCAGCATTTGTGGATAGCATGGCAAACTATTTTCACAGACAGTGAGTTCTGGAGGTGTTTCTGAGCCCATGCACTGATTTCCATTACAGAATCATATCTGTTTTTAATGCAGTGCCGGCTGAGGGCCCGAAGATCACAGGCATGCTTTTCACCCTTGTTCCTTGTGCACAATGATTTCTCCAGATTCTCGGAATCTTTTGATGATATTATGTACTGTAGATGATGAGACATTCATAGTCTTTCTCAATTTTACATTGAGGAACATTATTGTGAAATTGTTTCACAAATTGTAGACGCAGTTTTTCACATTTGTTAGGGAACCTCTGCCCATCTTTACTTCTGAAAAGCACTGCCTCTCTAAGATCCACTTTTTATACCAAATCATCTTACTGACCCGTTGCCAATTAACCTCCAGCTGTTTCTTTTTAGAAACACTTACTTTTCCAGCCTTTTGTTGCCCCATCCCAACTTTTTTGAGACGTTTTGTGACCATCAAATTCAACATTACCTTTTTTTTTATTATTATTCATGTTAAAATGGTACATTTACTCAGAGTAAACATTTGATATGTTTTTGATGCTCTATTGTGAATAACATATGAGTTTATGAGATATGCAAATCATTGCATTCTGTTTTTATTTACATTTTACACAGTGTCCCAACTTTTTTGGCATTGTGGTTGTGTATTATCAGCTTTGACATTCAGCTGATAAACTGAAGAAGCACTGATTCCAAAAGCTCTCTCGCTCTCTCTCACTGTCTCTTCCTTACTGCGCATAAGCCCAAATTGAATGCTACTTAACACACTGTTGTGATGACATACTTATCCCCTTCTCCTGAACCTGGCATATACACACACCTGGCAGTGAACACACACCTGGCCTGCCGCAGCCTCCCACCAAGAAGCCCCGTAGTGTTTCACGTTCAGATCTAGTGAGCCTGAACTAACGCATACACACACACCACAGGCAGTGCAAATCCCCCTGAGACAGCCTGCCGTGAGCTAATGAGGAATTAGAGAGGACTAGGACAGCTTTACTGGGCTTATCTCATGGGAGTGACTCACAGGAAGACCCAAAGGCCAAAAACACGTATACATGCGTGCTCACATTTATACAAACATTCATTCACATACACACACACACACACCACACACACACACACACACACACACACACACACACACACACACTTACTTTTATATGATAAATAAAAGTTTACATGTTCTATCTCAAAAAGTGCAGTAGAACATACAACATCTGGCCAATTAGGAGATTTAAACATTACAACACTTTGTTTTGCTCTTTCTCTTCATTTCTTTCTCTCTCTCTCTCTCTCTCTCTCTCTCACTCTCTCTGTCTCTCTCTGTCACTTTTTCGCTCTATCTGAGGAGAACACCCTCAAAAGGTATGTAACACACAGTTACCACGCCAGCTTTCTGCACGCACTACTCATTACATTCTATGTCATTAAGTATGGGGGTGGATGAGAAAAAATCGGACGTGTAGCATGAAGATTTATAGCAGATGTAACCGCTGTAATCTTTTCTTCAGTGTGCTAGCCAGGGTGCTGGAGAGAGAGGTGTGTATGTACAGAATATATTTATATATATTTCTGTGTGTGTGTGTGTGTGTGTGTGTACTCACTGAAGTAGTGACATTACAAAACAATCCATATTTAGTTACAGCTACAGAGTTACAGTTGTGTAGTAAACCTACATTTCTACTACATAACTGTACATTATTTTTCATGTTGTTGGCCAGATATCCAACATTTCCGCCAAGGCAGCTTTTACTCGAAAGCCGGGAAAATATTATTCTTTGCAATCTGTGTTTGTATAACTCGGGGCATAACCTTATTGTACCATACATGCAAAGGGCCATGCATGAATGAGTGCATGAATTGTGTGTGTGTGTGTGTGTGTGTGTGATTTTAAGCCATGTCTGCAGGCTGAGGTGGAGGAGTCCGCATGGTAGCAGGTCTGGCACGTCTGTCAGGCCTCAACCTGTAGAGACGTGGAAATAACCTACACCCAGAGAGAGAGAGAGAGAGAGAGAGAGAGAGAGAGAGAGAGACAGAGACAGAGACAGAGAGAGAGACTAAGAGAGACTAATATTAGTTAAATTCCCAGATAAAATCAGGATTCCTTAACAAAACCTGAAAAGGTTAGATATTACAATGCGTTGCCACTAAAGCTAGACCCAACATCAAAGTTCCTCTCTTTTGTTTGCACTGAAACGCCCATGCTGCATCTTTAACTGGTCTTCTTTAGAGCTGAAAAAGATACATTGGCACTAAACCACACTAAGCATACCATCTGTATTCTGGTTTTCCCTATTCAAATACATAGCAAACAAAGAGAATAATCCACCTACGTTCCTAGGCCTTTCTCTCACTATAGACAGTTCGGTTCATTTCTCCTCCTATTTCCTGCGATGAGGCAGGGCGCAGAGAGACTGCGGATTAGAAGAGAAAACAGGCGAGAGAAAGAACGGGCGAGCAGGTGAAAAGCGAGAAAATGTTGTTGCGGCAGCCCCAGGTTTGCTCAGCTGGGTGGCATTCAGGCCCCACCCAGACACCAGAGTCTTGCAGAACCTCTTCATGTTTATTTCCGTTTCTCTTTTCTCTCTCTCTCTCTCTCTCTCTCTCTCTGTCTCTATCTCTGTCTCTCTCTCACACACACACGCACACGCACACACACACACACACACACGCACACATAACAAACAGAGGTTCTATCATCCAGGAGTGGGACTTGAAAGTCAGGTTTGTCCACTGTGGATAAGGTTTACTGTGTTTCGGGTGGTGGGATCTGACCTGGTCTCGAAAAAGAGATGCAGCATAAGCACGCTGAAGAAGAATGACGCTCGTTGCCTTTAAGGAGGCGAAGTAACATGGACACATGCAGGAAAGGAAAGAGAGTAAAGAAAGTTGACCAAACAGTGTAGGCATGAGGCTCGCTTTGAGGGCTGGAGAACAAATGGAAGTTTTGTTAAATTGGTGAAGGACTGAGAAGGAGAATTAGCGTGATAAGGCGTGAGAGAGGAAGTGAAGGAGCAAGGAAAGGAGGGAAGGGGGATGAAGAGAAGGTGTGGAGAGGCAGGAGGCTGCAGGTTGTACTTCAGGGGCCAAAAGTTCAGCAGGGAGGAAGTGCAGGTAAACAGGGAACCTGAGACAGCAAATGCCTGCTCTTCAACATGACCCAACCTTTGTCTCTGCAGCCTCGAGCTGGCCTCAGATTTCTGCCTGCTTCTAACACACACAGTCATGCACAACCCAAATTTTATTATATCCACGATTGAGACATGCACAGACGCACAAAGACATTTTTAAGAAAACACAACTGTGTTGAACAATAAAACAAACTAATGACAAGCCATCAAACAAAGAGAGCAATTATCATACAAACATATGCAGATCCAGTGTACTTTATTTTTCTGCCAAGGTTTGTGGCTCTGAAATATTCACTTGGGCACCTCAGGCAGTAAATCATGCCTCAACATAATTATAATAATCAGTTTTGACACGAGTAGTATAAGTCCAGACGCAGAGCTGAATTAGGGCAACGGGCTTCACAGAATCACAGGATCACAGAAAGAACGCATCTGATTCACTGTATGAACTTATATAAGCTGAATTATTTGTACTTGCTGAATCACTGAATTAGTGACTACACTTACCATGCTTCGTTCTAGTTTCTAAAAGGGGCACATTATTTGAACCTTTGTGGAATTATTAACATGCATATTAACATAATCTTTCACTCACACACACACACACACACACCCATGCACGTGTTTAGCGAGACACAAACCAGTGCTAAGCTCTCAAAGCAGCCCAACATGATGTCATATCGGACAATGCCTGTCTCCAAGCATAACAGTAACTCATCCATGAACTGACGGAGATGAGAAGAGAAAGCTATATAGAGGAACGTGCCTTGAACAAATTGTATACACTATACCTCTCTCTCATACTTATTTATTTACCTGTGCTTCCACATTCTCTAGAAATACAATTATACCTGGGGGAAATACCATCACAAATGCAGCATGCCTGAAAAAGACTTGCATCTGGAGGAGAAGGAAAAAAACTTTATTGCAATATGCCACAAATACCATTAATATAAATAAATAAATAATATTTAAATAACAACACAGTAAGTCATCATTGCGATCTCATATTTAACTCACCCATATTTCAAATATATGCACATTTAAGGTGTATACACACACACACACACACACATACATATATATTATTTATTGGGTACCAGCTGCTATGATAAAAAAAAAATTAACCAATCAGAATCTGCATTTGTCCTGTTTCTATTTGGAAGCCAGCTACTACACTCTGAGCTTAGGGATAACAAGGTGACAAGGTGAGTGTTGGGTCTGAGTCCAAAAGGGGCAGAGTCAGACTCAAGTCCGACTTCTTAATGGCCGTGTCCGAGTCGTCTTCAGAAAGCAATTAAATTGCAAAAAGATTTGAAATTGCAATTGTAAACACAACACTGAGCTGTTACATTAATATTTTAACCTTAACGAACCAATGACAGCATAAATGTAACAAAAATATATCACTATTACATCTAGCCATTGCCATTTAATATTTTTATTTCATGTCATGAGCCCCTCAGCTAGTTTCCTATCAAAAAGTGGTTTCAAAGAAAAAAAAAAAGGGATTTAAAGGTATACAGTGCATCCGGAAAGTATTCACAGTGTTTCACTTTTCACACATTTTGTTATGTTACAGCCTTATTCCAAAATGGATTCAATTCATTATTTTCCTCAAAATTCTACAAACAATACCCCATAATGACAACATGAAAGAAGTTTGTTTTAAATCTTTCCAAATTTATTTAAAAAAAAAAAAAAAAAAGCAAATATATATAAGTATTCTCAGCCTTTGCTCAATACTTTGTTGAGCAACTTTGGCACCAAATTTCAGCCTCAAGTTTTTTTTTGAGAATGATGCTACAAGCTTGGCATACCGATTTTTGGGCAGTTTCTCCCATTCTTGGAACAGCCATTTTCAGATCTCTCCAAAGATGTTCAATCAGGTTCAATTCTCGGCTCTGGCTGGGCCACTCAAGAACATTCACAGACTTGTCCTGAAGCCACTTCTTCATTATCTTGGCTGTGTACTTAGGGTCGTTGTCCTGTTGGAAGATTAACCTTCACCCCAGTCTGAGGTCCAGAGAGCTCAGAAGCAGGTTTTCATCAAGGAGGTCTCTGTACATTGCTGCATTCATTTTCCCTTGATCCTGACTAGTCTCATAGTTCCTGCCATGAAAAACATCCCCATAGCATGATGGTGCCACCACCATGCTTCACTGTAGGGATGGTATTGCCCTGGTGATGAGTGGTGCCTGGTTTCCTCCAGACATGACCACGGAGTTCAATCTTTGTTCAATCTTTGGTCTGAGAGTCCTTCAGGTGCCTTTTGGCAAACTCCAGGTGGGCGGTCATGTGCCTTTTACTGAGGAGTGGCTTCTCAGTAGGTTCTCCTCTCTCCACAGAGACACGCTGGAGCTCCGTGAGAGTGACCATCTGGTTTTTGGTCACCTCCCTGACTAAGGCCCTTCTCCCCTGATCGTTCAGTTTGGCCAGGCAGCCAGCACTAGGAAGAGTCCTGCTGGTTCCATTTACAGATGATGGAGGCCACTATGCTGCAGAAATGTTTCTATACCCTTCCCCAGATCTGTGCCTCGATACAATCCTGTCTCGGAGGTCTCCAGACAATTCCTTGGACTTCATGGTTTGGTTTGTGCTCTGACATGCATTGTTATCTGTGGGACCTTATATAGACAGGTGTGTGCCTTTCTAAATCATGTCCAATCAACTGAATTTACCACAGGTGGACTCCAATCAAGTTGTAGAAACATCTCAAGGATGATCAGTGGAAACAGGATGCACCTGAGCTCAATTTTGAGTGTCATGGCAAAGGCTGTGAATACTTATGTAACTGTGATTTTTTGTTTTTTATTTTTAATAAATTGCCAAGATTTCAAACAAACTTCTTTCATGTTGTCATTATGGGGTATTATTTGTAGAATTTTGAGGAAAATAATGAATTGAATCCATTTTGGAATAAGGCTGTAACATAACAAAATGTGGGAAAAGTGAAGCGCTGTGAATACTTTCCGGATACACTGTATGTAGAACTTTTATTATATTACAAGTATCTGAAAATACAAATGAACCTGTTGTGTTATTGTATCACACTATACTGTGTCCTTCAGTTCGAGTAGACATTTTCTATAGGCTGAGAGAGAGAGTACAGAATAGAGTTACATTTATCAGCATGTCATAACAACAAGCTTCATGCTTTATTACTGCTTTTAATCTGTCTCTGAATGACAACAAACTCATTTCTGAACACAGCTCTGTTCTTTTAATTCCTAAAATTAAAAATAAAAATGCTAATGTTTATGGGTCGGCGATACGACTACAATCTTATTTCACGGTAACAATACGTTTTTTCAGGTAGGTCTCTCAGTAGTATTCAAGTAAGAAATACTATGGAAATTGAATAAAGCAATTAAATGTAAAATAAAATAGACTCCACTTTTATAACATATACAGTGATTCTTATTAAATTTACTAAAGTTGTTCAGTCAAAGGAGTGAGTGATTTTCTCTTTTGTTGTTTGATGATCATTAATGACACAGACAGCAGCAGGTTTATTAGACTGCTGTTACTTTAAGACCTGACGCACAGATCCATTATACTGTATTGACACACCTCTGATTTCCCCCAACTGTTTACTTTCACTTAAATCATAACCGACTGTGTTTGCATGAATACTCAGCCAGACCTGCATTTTGATGTGTGTGTGTGTGTGTGTGTGTGTGTGTGTGTGTATTTATTTGACCGTATGAGCATAATAAGCTGCTAAATAGAACTCAGTTCGGTACACGCACGAGGAGGCAGTTTTCTGTGTGTGCGTTTCAAATATGTGCTCGCAGAAAGTCCCCTGGTCAGGCATTCTTAATTTTATGTTATCATGATTTTATATTGTTATTTATTTTTTATCTTTCTTTTCATGTTTCAAGTCCAAAATATCCGAGTCTGTGTCAAGTTCGAGTACAAATTTATCCAAGTCCGAGTTTGTTCATAATTGGATGATAAGTGATAGCTTAGTGGTTAAGATGTTGGACTTCTGACTGGAAGGTCAGAAGTTCAAATCCAAGCACCACTAGGCTTCCACTGCTGGGCCCTTGAGCAAGGCCCTTAACCCTCAACTGTTCATTTGTATAAATGAGATATATGTAAGTGTCAAGAATCAAGGATGGGTTCGGAAGCAATCGCGGATTCTAATGTTTATTAAACAATCAAACAACAAAACTAAGACAGCTAGGCAAAACACTATGATATGAAACAAAACACAGTGACATGAAAGACGGAAGTCTAAGACAATGAAAGACAGAGAAACAGTGCAGACAATGGCTATATATACAAGTGTGCTCATTAACAGAAATGTGAATTAGGTGCAGGTGGTCACGTGACATGTAGTGCAGTGGCTGATGGGAACTGGAGTCCAGAGTTTCCTGATACATGACAGTAAGTCGCTCTGGATAAGGGCTTCTGTGAAATGCCATAAATGTGATTAACTGTAATATAGCAATATTGACTGACAGTAGCTTGTGCCAATTAAAATAACAAATCATTGTGTCATCATCAATTCTACTATAAATTGCACAAGTTTACACAACTCTACAGATCAAATAGTGATTTAACATAGTATATTTCCTCATTCCCTTTAAATTATTTCCCTGATATACCACTGCATCATGGGAAAATGTATCTGACATTAGTCATACGTAACCACACAATGAACCACAATTAAGAAGAAGAAGGGTGAAGTGAATTTGTCTTTACGGAGTGGATCTGATGCTGGGGTTTGGCTGGTTTACAATTACTATCTTCCCATCACCAACACACAGGCATATTTCCCCTGCCTGCTGCTCAATCTGAAATGAAAAGACGTCAGTATGCTGGATATGTCAGCAATGAGTCAAACCCAGCGTACTGAGCAAGGCCACACAGATACTGCCTTCTGCATGCGTCTGCACCCAGCACCACAATCTGTGTGCCATAGAGAAAACAATGCCGGGTAATGGCTCCATAAACAGGAGTCCAGTTAGGCCAATCAGCAGAGGAATCATCTGGAGAGCAGGGGGCTTCAGACACACTGATTGCGAGGTGATTTACCTCACGGGATAATGACTCAGCAGGCCACGGTCTGACATGAGAACATAGAGCGTCTGAAGGGCAAAAAAAGAAAAAAAGAAACATCCAAGACTATTAACAGCTTACACACTGGTGCAGATCATTCACCTAGTCATAGTTGCCTCTCTCTCTAGGTTTTCAATATCTGCTCTCAAGCAATGGAGGAGTAGCCCCAGGTGAATATGGCAGATTTATTTATATTCCCCATTTTCTTTCCCATCACAAAAGGTGAGGGAAAGTGACCTAGCAAGCTGCTTCCTACGGCATAGAGAACAAACAGTGGGCAGGCACACTTGCTGCCTGCTGCAGCCCAACGAATAGGTAGGAAAGGTAAGTTTTTTTCAAATGGTAAATATTTGACGGCCAGTGTTTATGTGCATGTGTGTGTGGGAGGGGGTCTACGTCAATACTTGAATGGAGTAGTTCTTTGATGTCTTGAGTTCAACTTGGGTCTCTGAGGGCAAAGGAAGGGCAGAACGAGGAGGAAGGCACTCCATCCAAGTCATCTGATGGCTTTGTGAGATGGTAATGCATCAGCAAATGAAAAGGTCTCAATGACTGCAGGGTATTCGGACATAAACCTCAGCACCACTTCAGTAGAGGTTTGTTGGTACAGTGGAAAGTGGCCAAATGAAACTTTTCACTCAAAGAAATGTCCTGTGAGTGTGCATCCTGCATTTTTGGTTTGAGAAATAAAATGTGAAATGTTTGAAATTTCAACGTGAGCTGCTCAGAACTGTGTAATGTTTTAGTTATTTACAGTTGGCTGTATCTAATATCCTTGCTGTTTATTGCATGGCTGTCAATTCCTATTATTGATTTATAGAAAGTATTTCAAGGCAAAATAATGAACGCCATATTTTCACTTTCCCATTTTTGCTCCTGCTGTGAGAGGTATGGCACCCATAACCCCAGAGAAAGGCTTCAGAAGGAGGACAGCACTCAGAATGGGTTGTTGAGAGTGAGAAAGGGGGTTATGGGTGGGGTGTTGGTGGGATGATTGGGTCTATATAACCCACAGGAACAGAGTGCCCCCCTTCATCCCTATGCAATCCCAACCAGCATCCCCCCAATTTGATCCCATCCCACTCACCCCCCAGCTTTGTGAACCCTACACTGAGCTCCTCCCTATCCTGTCACCCGGCCATTCCGCTTTGCTTAACACACACAATGGGTGCTCCGTGCTCGGCCTCCTGACGCTGCATTCTGGCTGCGCAACTAGGGAGCAAGCTATGGAAGAGGGCCTACTGACCTAAAGGGGGTCGGTAGAGGCATACATCAGATGACTAAATGCCATCCTGGGAGCACTCAGGCCTGGGCACCAGACCAAAACCCTAAACACACATATGGACCACACAAAGCAAGTGCCATCTGAGTAAGAAAATAGCACTCAGCAACTCTGTCTTTCAGCAAAATCTTGACAAATCAAGAAGAGAAATGTTAAACTTACCTCTTTGCATAGAATACCCAACAGATTAAAATATATATAAAGAGGATGAGGGAGGTTATAAACTGGAGGAATTAGTTACTTTGAGAGAAATACTGTACTGTATCTCTTTGATGGAAACATACTGCATGCATACAAATTATACGGACACTTTATATTTACCCCCTTTTTTTAAGGTGAAGTGAATAAACACCAAGTGCAATTTGGTTATAAAAAAACTTTCTCAAGAATATTTGTCTCTGCAAGTGTTTTAATGTTCCAAATTTTCCTGTGGTATACACAAGGCCTAGAGTGATGTGGTGCCTACAGGCAAGTCCTCACTATCCTACCCCAGACATCTGCACCAGAGGTGCAAACAGACGCCACACACATGCTATGTCATGCTAAATTAATCCCACAAGTGTTTGTACATGTACAAGAGAGACAGTGTGTGGCGTGTATATGAAAGATTAGCAGAGAGTTTAGAGTTAGACTTTCAAATTGCTTGCTTGTTCACTTATATTTCACACTACAGTTAAATCTTAAAGCCCAGACAGGCCTGACTGCTTCTCCCTCTCTTTGACTACCAATGGAGCTTGGAAGGGACAGGAGGGGGCTGAATTATATGCAAATGATCCCCTCCCCCAAAGGGCATCCAAATTTTATGGGGTTAGAATTTAGTTCATCTAACCTGAATAATCAAATGTGGGAACGAAAAAGAAAACGGTCCCTTCCCTGCTTACTCCACTACATCTCAAATGCAGTAATCCACCCCCCACCCTCCCCCACACCCCAACTCAACAATATCATCTCTGCTTCCATTAACTTACCCCTAGCCGGAGAGAGCAACAGGATGAATAGAGGATCAGTGGAAATTGCTAACAGAGCAAGAAGAGGAGGATGAGGAAGAAGCATCCTGAGGAAGGCAGAGAAAGACTTCATACCTGATCAGGCAGAGAGATCGGCTCCTGATTACGACACCGTTTTCCCAGCAGGCCCACTGCCTCATCCAGAGCTGCTGAATATGGAACAGACAGCCAACCAATCCTGGCGTCACTTTCTCTCACCTAATGACAGAATTAAGGCTATTTAGTGCCATTTTCTCATGGTTTATGGGCTTTTCAGAATACGCTTTGCCATGAGAAAACTCTGTTCGGTATTATAGTGGGAGGTCTGGCATGCAATGGTGCAAAAAGCATTATGTGACAGAACATAGTATTACACTGAGTTAGTGAGATGGCTGCATTCTGACAGGCACTGAAAGCATTCCAGACTCAAAATAGTGCCTCATACAGTGATCATTTGCAAAGGATTTATATCTGTAACTGACTCATGTCATTTTCAGCAAAGGAAGATTATCAATTTTGTCCATGTTTTAAGTATTTGAAAATAACTTACATTCCAAATGAAAGCAGTAGGCAGGATGAATACAGAAAACTATATATATATAAAAGAAGACCTTTGTAAAGTTCATAACTTGAAATATTTCTTTGGTTTCTGGGTTTTGATTTGACATTGAATGAATTAGAGTGGCCAATATGAAAGTTTATGACTCTTTGGAAGATGAGGAGAGGAGCAGGTGGAAAAATTCCCCAAGCTCTGTCCAAGTTTATTACACATAGGCAGCATTATAATATCAGTCTGTATTTCCCTAAGTTTCTTCAAATAACAGTCCCAACTGTGTTTAGGACAATAATTCTCTTTAATAATGGGATATGATGGCAAACTGGTTGTGACTTGCATTCTGTTATTACATATTGTATTATGTGTTTTATATATATATATATATATATATATATATATATATATAATGGAGGAGGTGAGAGGAAATAAGAACTCCATCTTGTCAATGATTGCACAGGAGAAAGTAGAGAGGTTCTGTCTCCAGCTGGATATCCACACCCTGCCACACACACGCACACACACACACACACACACACACACACACAGGGCACACACACAGGGCTGGGAGTGTTGGTGTAGGTGGGCTAAGCTGTTGGAGTTCATTTTCTAGAACCAGTGGAGGAGTAATAATGATGAAAGGCTAAGACACCTCCACACTGAGCCACTGATGCAACTGTGCTCAGTGAAGACTATACTAAAGATTTTTTTTAAAATCAGATATCCACACATACACAGAATCACTCACAAACACATTAGGTCTCCCAAGGCTTCCCAAACATCATCAAATTAATGTAAAGATGGGCTAGTCACTAGGCGACATACAAATCCCTTAGTTGCTTTAAATCTCAAACTTTGACCTTTGTGTCAGTCAGTGAAGTTGCCGTCACTGTGTTTCCCTCTTTAAGCAGGAGAATGCACCCAACCAAAGCCCTCTTTTACATCTCAACGGGCTTAAGCTGAAATACTAATGACTACCTGTCAAGAGGCGGCTAAGTAGACGAACAGAACGAACGCCGCAGCACATGTGGGAGTTTATGAGACATGGCGGTATAAATATTTTGATTAGCTAACAGATGGGTTTATTTTGAAATTTGGAGACTGAAATCGTTTTACTTTGATCCGCAAATTATTAGCTCATCTCCAAAAGAAGGTCACAAATGTATGTTTAATACAGGATGCTAAATTAAGTAGCAGAACAATACCTTTCATAATTAGGGCTAACAAAGTATATACTTCATCTTAACAATCACATGTGACATAAACACATGGAATGGCAACCTGAACAGGGATGTAAACATTTTAAACTTTACCCACCATTTAGAGGTTGCATGATAAGTGATGGTTTTGGAAAAAAAAAAATGTCCACGTCAACCAGCCTACACACGCACGCCTGTTCTGTTAACACACCTTTAGGGACAGGAATAACAAGATGCTCAAGAAGAAGTGTCTCATTAGACTAGATGGCACCATAAGACTACGTGGGAATATCGCCCTTCTAGCTGAATGTTTTTATGTAACACATGAAGCATCCATGATAACAACAAGTCATGAGTCACTACTAAGTCAAGTTGACGGAGAAGACGTAAATAGGAAAAGAGGAAAAAACGCCTAGAACTCATAAAGCTCGTTCCCATTTACATGACAAATTAAGAGAAATGCTTTTTTATGACTCATTCAAGCTCTAAATCACTTCTTTCCCACTTTTTTCTCCCATCGCCTTGGCTATTAAATCACCATCTTGACCCGCTGACCCAGGGCCCAGGCTGTAAAAAAGCCCCCTGCAGGTCACAGGGCTGATTGGAGCATTTGAATATGAAATGGCCTCGGCAGGGCATGGAAACAGCCTGGCAAGGCGAGAGCCATACTGACCCCCAAGCGAGGGGCCCACCGATCAGCCGCTCTGAGGACAGGGTCTCTCTCTCTCTCTCTCTCTCTCTCACTCTCTCTCTCTCTCTCTCTCTCTCTCCTTCACTCGGTGTGGATTTACTTGGCCTTGAGGAGGGGAGGAAGAATGAGCGGGGATGAAGGGAAAGAGTGAGGGAAAGGAGAAAGAGAAGGGGAGAATTTGAATAAAAGAAGCGGCAATTCCTGTTAGCATAACAAAGGAGGCCGCCATCGTTCCTGATTGGTGTCACAGTGCGGCTCTATAGCTGACCAGGCCCCCTGGGTGGGTTGATGTGTGGAGCTCAGGCATGTTTATGCATCCAAGGTGTGATATTTGCCAGGGGTGGAGGGACAGGGAGGGTACCCAAAGTTCTCTTAAGTTTGGGGGCAAAGTTTTGGGCTGAAACGCGCATATTTCTAAAGAACAAAGATTTGTAAACGCAGCTTCTTGCTCTCAGAAGTAATTTTGGCAAAATGTTTAGAAATGAACAACTGTCATTGGTGCTAAACAGAAATAATATCCTTAACATCCTGTTCTTCAGCCCTATCTGTGTACCAATTTCATCAACAGAGCTCAATTTACCCTACTTGCACTTGCCACTTTCTCACAAAACATCCAGGATTTTTTTTTTCCTGGACTATATACGTTTAGCACATGTAGGTCACAGCTTACATTGAAACACGTTCCTAATTATTCATTATTATACCAGTAAAGACAATGTCTTATCTACACAATTTTCTCTCTTTAAATTTAATCTGTATAGTCAATTTGCATAGCTCTACAGCACAATATATTTTACAATGCCTCATAATCTTGACTCTAATACCATTAGGCACATTAAAATGAATATTTATTTATTGTGTAGCATAAATTTGTCTAATTGAACTGGGTGAAGTCTAATATTCAATGATTCCATTGTTTATTGTATTTAGATTTTTTTTTTTATGTTATACAATAATAAGAACTGGATGGGTTCGGGACATATCTAACTTTCACTTTGTTTTCATATCATGTAAGAAGCCAAGTTACAAACAAGGATCCAGTAGTATGGGACTTACAAGTGAAAGACAAAAAAAACATTCAAATGACACTTTAGTGAGCTGTAAAATGCACCTAATACCATTTTCACAAGCAGCGCCTCAAGCTAAAACCTGGTTCACTACACATGACACTTGATGAGATGAAAGGCAGACGATGAGGGGAGAAGAGAGGACCTCAAAGCACCCGAGTCTCGTCTGGCATGTTGTATCATTCCACCTCCACCAACAGTTTCTCCATACCTTTAATTTTCCCCAGGAGAGCTGTCAAAGAACAAGCCGCAGGGTTGTGTGCGGTAAAAAAGCATGTCCATTAAATACAAGAAAATCTGAACATTGTCATGATTTGGTCTAATGGACGAAATAAATACAAAACCGCATTAAACAGGTCCTGAGGATAGCTGAAATACCAAGACAATTTAAATAGATTCTTGTTTTCTTTTCTTTTTTTAATTAAAAAATAAAAAACAGTTAAGACTGCTGAAGTTATATTTTACTGGTGTTTGTAGTAGAAACCACACCATCTGTAATTTGCTTGATTTCAACAGGGCCATTAATTATTTAAGAGCTGATCTTCATCTGCAGCTTATTTCACAGGAAGCCTGTTGTACCGATATGGTTCAGCTTTACATATAGAATTTTGTTTCGGGTTGAAAAAGTTCCTCGTTTTATATGGCAGCCTTTATCAGTCAAAAATGTTTAATGCTTCTAATTACATGTCAAGAAACAAACCCTGATAGACCACAGTGTTTGAGAGCACTACAGCTCTCAAAACACGGAAAGTGAATTCAAACATGCTTGTTTATATTTAAAAGTAAAAGATTCAGATCACGTTATTCACCCATAATTCATTGTTCTCATATATTACAAAAATGAATATTTTTAAGATGGGGAAATTTTTTATTTTTGAAATGAGCAGCTAGACATTATGAACACAGGCTAATCCCCAGAGACATTAATCAATTTACAACACAAGCAGTCCAAAAAAAAAAAAAAAGTGAAATGTTCCCATGAGGAAAACCTCAACATTTTTTTCATAACTATTAACCTATTAACATTTTTTACAAATGTTTCATACAGATGTGCTTTTAAAAAGATTTTGTAAATAACGCATGCATGAAGATGTGAAATATAGCCGTTGGTCTGGATTTTGAAGAAAACAAGGTTGTAGACTCTAGAACACTCGCGTTGAATGAATCTATTGTACCTCTACATTCTCCTGACAATACAGATATGATAAGAATCTGTCACATGAAGTAAGACATGAAATGTTCTTTGTTCATCTGTCAATCTATGTTTCATCTCAATGTCCCTGGCCAACACTAATCAATATTTGTGGCCTAGATGGGAGCCATAATCACACACCGTCATGCCGTACCCTGCAGCTCCTTAACCTTTGTTCTTGTCTGCATTGTTCCTTTACAGTACCAAATTTGTTCCACTGTCACTGGGCATATGTGTCTCACTTCAGCTACCAAAAATAAAGTCATTTTCTCCACTGTTTTGAGTTTTGGGCTCCACGATGAGTGAGACAAAAAAAGGTCATATAGACAGTAGTTAATGTATGGCTCTACATATTGTACGATGTGGGGTTTTTTTTGTTTGTTTGTTCGGTTTGTTTTTTTTGGGTGTATGTATTGTGTGTGTATGCCAGCTACAGGTACAATTACAACTTTTGTCTTTCTCTTTCACCTCTCATCAGATTCTCCTTCTCACCACACAGTAAATGACAATGAATATTTCTAGAACAAACAAAAAGAATAACAGAATTCCTGAAACAACTTGACTTTCATCACGTGCACATTCATTAATCCATAATATTAACAACTTTATGCCTAGTGTGATATCTCAAGGTTTAGTAGTTCTAAAACAAATATATTGTATTAAATAAACAATTACAGATACCTTAATGGGACAAAAATTAACCCACAGTCTATGACTGTGAAGTCATTCCCACGTGTTTGTATAGCGTGTAGCTTGGGTGCAGCAGTTAAAAAACTCATTAGTCCCTCCCCCTTTATGCAACCATGTACTCTGATCAAACTTTGTGCTGGAGTATAAATAAAATACTTCTAAGTCGTTGCAAATGATACCAGAAAATAAAAAGCTTCTAAGGACATCCTAAATGCAGAGATCTATCCTTAAATAAATGATTATTGATAAATCAGAGAATAATGATCATGATCAACCCAAGCCTAGCTCATACTGCATGTTACACAGTCACCTGGCATCAAATGCAGGCTCAATACAATGTTTATTTGAGTCATTTCTACTCTGGTCATCTTCTTTGAATAAGTTTCATATTAGTAAATACACCAACCCATTATGTTTATACTATTGTGTTTCATTTATTTGAATTATATGCACCTGCACTGGTCCTCCTCCTTGATAAAATCCTTGATCTGATTAGATCTGGGTTCATATGCTTTTTTCCCCATCATTGACTGAAATTTGACGACTGCTAATATTATCACAGGTTTTTGCACCTGTGCTCCTTTGCTGAACCTGACAAGGAGCAGCAGTTAAACTTTATTCCACCCACTCGGCATTCTTTGCGGTTGCTATACTATAAAGCGCCAACCGCGGATATTGTTAACAGCCGACATCAGAGGAATGGGACAAGCAAGCTGGCACACATCCGCCCATGTCAAGGCTGAGATTAAATGCAACTGCCAAGAGAAGTTATGAACTGAAATATCTCTGGGAAAAAAAATGTTTTAAAGCTTTCTTCTTTTAATTTTATCTGTCAATTTTGAGACTAGAATGGGTGTAGTGCTTCACGGTAAAATTTTTATTCATAGTAAAAGACTAATAATATATAGTAGAAGCCCAGTGGATTCATTGACAAGCCTGGTTAATGAAGGATAGCTGTAAGTCCGACAAGTGAGCACAAGGATAACGACCATAGGCGTGAGAGGTGGAACCTACACCTAAATAAAGTGCAAAAGAATAGTCAACTCTGTGAGGTGGGGATGAGTCAGTGAGGGTCAGCTCAAAGCCCTGACCCCATAAGGATTGGATGCTTTTTTCCCACGGCGGGAGCTGATCTGAGAGGGTCTCATTAACAACATCTGCCCCAGTTCAGGGGGGATTAACCCAGCCCTCAAGCTTTTGCACCCCCTATTCTCCACTCCACTCCACTCCACTCCACTCGGCTGTCAGTCCCGCAGCAAACAGCAGCCTCTGTCCAGTGGACAGGCCTGACAGCACTGCCTACAGCCAGCCTGCTCTCCCATAATGCCCTACTGATCAATATTCCATCCCTGATATACAGCAGAAACACTGAGGGTCTGACACACTTGGAATACCAGAGAACCGGTTTAGATGGTTGTCTCAAACCTCTTTTTCAGCTCTAACCTCATTCAGATTAAATTCAGATTAACATATAAAATTAATCCTTTCAAACGAGGCGTTCCCCCGTCCAACCTGTAGGTCAGGCATAACCAAAAGAAAAGTATTCGTTATGAAATAGTCCTTTAACCAACTTGGATGTGGTTGTATCACAGACGTGCAAAAGAATGGCACCGGGATTGTCATATTCCAACAATAGATGCAAAGTTTAGACAGGAACTGCCATCAAAAATATGGGGGAAAAATACCAATAATTTAGTGCCGTCTGTATTTTGCAGGATTGCAGTGTGGCATAATTAGGTTGGTTTGGGGGGGGGGGTTAAACAAACAGCTCCAGTGAGGTCATAGGCAGATGGAAGTGAGGATATGCCTGCACTTGCTGAGTGGGCACAGCCATGCTTTTCTAACTGTGGAAAGAGAGAGAGAGTGTGTGTGTGTGTGTGTGTGTGTGTGTGTGTGTGTGTGTGTGTGTGTGTGTGTGTGTGTGTGTGTGTGTGTGTGTGTGTGTGTGTGTGTGTGTGTATGTGTTTGTGTGTGTGTAGAAGGGGCCTCTCTTCTTGGAAGTTAGGGTGGCTCTTGCTTTTCTCTGATTTTTACATGTCCAAAGGGACATGTACCTCCTGGGTTAACTACTGCACTGGCTCTGCTGCAAACAAAATAAATGTAATGGGCAAATAATTAAAAAAAAATTAAAATAAATATATATATATATATATATATATATATATATATATATATATATATATATATATATATATATATATATAGTTTATGTATATATCTCGCTTGCCCACATTTTTACAAAGAGATAATATTTTCGCATGTGTACATCACGGCACATTTATTAAGCTATTATGTGTTTAACTGTAACAAAGAGTGTGCTTACTTCCCTAGGAGATGAGGCTTGTCTTGGTGATAACAAATCGAGACCTTGGCATGATATGTTTCTTTCTAACTGATGATTGATTCTGATTCGGAGTTATTGCGCAATAAAGTTTTGAACATCAGTAAAATCAAAATAGATACAACTTTTTAACTGTTAAGAATTTTTTTTCCCATTGCTATGTATATTTATATATAACATATTTATAACATTAACTCAGTTTGCCAAGTATGATAGATATTTAGAATTATAAAAGTTATAAAATACAGAGTTCATTTTCTATCCTCTTTTTTCTTTCTTCAAAATTTAAACCCATACAGTACCTGTATATTCCATTTCCTGCTTAAAATTCTGAGCACAATTTGTGTCTTTGCATCTAAGAGCCACTGAGGTATAATCACTTATTCCCTGGGTTCAAACCTGCTCAGTCTGCACCAAGTCATGCAGCCAAAGCAGCTTAATAGCAAAAAAAAAAAGATCTGAAGTGTGTGATTAGATGACAGACAAGCCACTATCGCACTAGAGTGATTTAAGACCAAGCTAGGGAATGCGGGGAGGTCCTAATCTAATCTCCTGTCATCCATAGAGGTGCAGTGCGCTAATCCCAAGGCCGCAGATTAAACCCCAGCAGTGTGTGTGGGAAGGCCGTCAGCCTCAGCAGAGTCCTCTCAAACCGTGGCCCAGGGAAAGTGCAGCAGGGGGTCTTGCTGTGAAGGTGTCAGGTGCAGCAGCAGAAGCAGCATTAGACTACCACAGTACAGTAGACAGAGAGCTGTCACTCTGATTTACCAAAAGTCACAGCCTTGTGAAAAGGTGACAGATAAGAGATGTACCATTCGGCTCGACACCGAAGTAATGAGAAGCACGTCTACAAGCATCCTGGACTGGCTGAAATTTATTTTAATTCATAAGAGGTAATAAATGAATAAGTTTATGCAGAAAGACCTATTTACATTTAGTCTTCTATTTCATTTTGATTAGTGTTGATATAAGGACAAAAACTTTATTATTATTATTTATTACTTTTTACATCACGCAGCATTCACAATAAGCCCTGTAAGTCAAATTTACACCTCCAGGAGAAAAAATATTATTATTATTATTATTTTTACAGGAACACTTTTGTTTCTAAAGGCACAAACAATGTAGCTATACCCTCAAAATGAAAGAATATTATATATGAGGTCCTCTACAATTTGTACAAGTCACTAAGTGTTCCACAGCAATGTTACACAGATCTACTCTTTAAGTGCAATTTGTATAAAATGGTCTGAGTGACTTGGACAGTCTTCACATTAAACACTAAATATCAGCAGAGAACTGGACAAAAATGTGAAGTATTAAACAGCCTCTATACAGAGATAATTATGCTTATCTTTATTGACCAGGGCAACTGTATGAGATCTGCATGCTTGAGATCTGAGATTTGTAATCTGTACTATTCGAAATCTGGATTGAATCCTTATAGTGTAGGTAGTTTGAATAGTAAATGCGATTTAACTAACTCCTCCACAAAGCAGCTCATTTACTAACGCAGGAGAAATAAAAGAAACAATAATAAATGATCAAGACAGCAACTCCTGGAGTGTTAACGTTTTTTCGTAGCATGTTTTATCTGGCGTGTGTATGAACATAGCAATGCTTTTTTTTATTAGACAGTGACTTCGGACAAATGAAGCAACGGTGTGTACTAAATAAAAAAGAAAAAAGAAAGGAAAAAGGAGAAAGAAAAACAGACCGCGCCATATCAACAGGTGGCAACTCGTTCGGAAAGTACAACATAGGAATCTATGTGACGTTCAAATGAGGATTAGAGAAGTTTTATGAAAATATGAACTTGTTCGTTCATTTATTTAAGATTTATTTTGAATTTCAATATATTTAACAATTCAGTCTTCTTGTTATGATGTAATATTTGCTTTATTGTCATACTTAAAGAAAAAAAGCTGTTATTTTATGTAATTGAGCGCATTCATGTTTTTTTTCTAAACTAAACACAGTGATTAAACAACAACAACAACAACAACAACAACAAACAGCTAAAGCAGAAATGTAGTTAAGCCTGCTTTAGATTTTAACATCATTTACAGTTAAAGCAGCTGCCCATTGGGTGTGTTTGACTTACAGCTCACTGAACACATCACATCATATAATTTCTAGGCTATATCTGCGTTGTTGTATGAGTTTTATATATATATATATATATATATATATATATATATATATATATATATATATATATATATATATATATATATATATATATATATATATATATATATATATAACATTTCCTTCATCGGATTTGCCAAAGTCTACAAACTAAAGAGAACCTGAAGCTTTCCCCTCTGACCAAACCCGGCAAGAGACATGGTCAAATAAATATATGTAGACGTCAGTGTTCTTTTGTACAAATTTATTCAACATTTGAGAATAGAGGATGGTCTTAAAATAAGCAGAAACGCCCGTTTAAATAAAACTCTCCGTCCCACAAAAATGGGTTAAACTGATAATGTAAAAACATTCACAGAAAAGAAGCTTCACACAAACAAATCTGAAACGAAAAGTGAACAACGAAACGTAAAGGCTATGGATCACAAACAAAACAAAAAAAAAGAAAGAAAAGAAAAAGAAAGTACTATAAATAAAAACAAAATTTGCGCTCGCGACCAGCACAGTTATTTCATTTCAGTGTAAAACTAATTCAGAAACAAAAACAAAAACAGAAAAAATAGACTACACAGGTTTGGACACAGCCAACAAAACTGACATTCTACAAATTAAGTGTAAACATTAAAATGAGCAAACATACTCTTCCTCCAGTGTTCTCTTTTTTTCTTTCTTTCTTTCTGGAATGACATCAGCCTCTTCATGAAGCTATGTGCCTATTTTTTCATAGAGAGAAAATCTGACGGCATTTCAGGTCAGAAGTCCGATTTTCCTACACACACACACACACACACGTTGATTGCGTTAGCTTATGATAAAAAAAAAGCTCCTTTGCAATGCAGGTCTAAACTGAGAGCAATTCAGAACCCAGTTCATGATATGTCATAAACTTTCAAACGGACAACTTATCAAGATTAAAATAGTTTCATTCTTTTTTTTCCACAAAAAAAAACTGAACTGCGTTTTTCTCTCTCTCTTTTTTCAAATTATAAATGTTCAAGTATCCGAAGTACTTAGTCCTTTTTTAACCCCCCTTCCTTAAAACCCCTATAACACGAGTCTCTTAAATGTGGGTTAGGGGTAATGCTCCATTCAGCATCTTAACTCTTCTACCCCTAAAACACGAGTCTCTTAGATGTATCTCAAGGGCAGTGTTTATTTCACTCTTTCGGCTCCGTGCCCCTGCACTACCCCTAAAACACGAGTGAGTCTGTTAAATGTGGGTTAGGGGCAGTGTCCCGTTCACCCCGGTCCCCGCGCTCTGGTAGTGTGGATGTACGCTGTGTAAGCGGCTGCTCTGCAGTGCGTTGTGATCGGCGCTGTCTCCTCCGGGTGGCAGGTACATGCTGATCATGTCCCTCAGGTCTCCGAGGCAGGCGCGCTGTGAGTGTGAGGCGATGGCAGGCGGCGGCGAGCTGGGCTCTGTCTTACACACGGAGGCCACGGAGCCGAGGCCCACGGCGCCCGGGCTCTGTTGCGCGTACGACACGCCGCTGTACGTGGACGCCGCGCTCATGTATGTCTGCGCTGTGGACATCATTGGATACTGCAGACCCGCCGTCATGTCGTAGCGGTGCATCTGTTGCAGAGGCGGTGGGCTGCTCATACCGTGGTGCTGCGGGTAGGCCAGCTGTTCCTGAACCAGTGAGTACGCGCCGTTCGTCCAGCCGTTGGCCACGTGTGCGTAGCTGTCCATGCGCTGGTGGCCCACGGACACAGCGCTGTTAACTGCGCCCGCGCCGGGAGCCAAGAGGCCGCCGGGTAGTGAGTACTTGTCTTTCTTCAACAGGGTCTTGGTCTTGCGCCGCGGCCGGTATTTGTAATCCGGGTGCTCCTTCATGTGCATGGCACGCAGGCGCTTCGCCTCGTCGATAAACGGCCGCTTTTCAGCGTCGGTGAGCAGCTTCCAGTCTGCACCCAGGCGCTTGCTGATCTCGGAGTTGTGCATCTTGGGGTTCTCCTGCGCCATCTTCCTGCGCTGGCCACGCGACCACACCATGAACGCGTTCATCGGCCGCTTCACACGGTCTTGGTCGCTCCCGCCGCCGCTCTTCCCGCCCGGTCCCGAGCCCACGTTGGACTGCGGCGGCAGCGGACTTTTTAACTCGGTTTCCATCATGTTATACATTCAACCGACTTTAAAGAAGCGTCTAACAAGCGTAACAAAAAAAAAAGTTCAGTCTTCTTCTACAAAAGTAGGAACCAAGTGCGAGAAAAGTTTACAAGGAACAAGCCTTGTCTACTCTAAAAACCACGCAGTAGTCAAACAAACAAACTCTGTGTGTTAAATACCAAAAGTTGTTTTGTTGTTGTTGTTTGTTTTTTAAATAAATCTAGCGGTTTCCAGCGTTAATCTCCTCTACAGCTCCTGGTGCTTTGCTCTGCTGTGCCACAGAACTCTGCAAACTTGGGCGCCAAGCTCAGCTGTTAATAGAGGCTCGACCATGTGATTTGGATTGACAGCATAACAATACGCTTCAGAGCTGACCAATCACAGCGCAGCTCGCGCTCTGCCGTCCCAACAGCGCGCTCGAGCCTCCCCTGAGCTCAGAGTCGGGCTTCAGTTTTCACCCGAGTTAATCATTTGGGGTAAAATCACACTGTTTATTTCATCCAACATAGCTTATGAAACGTTGCGTAGCACCTTCAAGGACAAATATCGTTTTAAAACCAGATTTGTTTTGAAACAAATACAGCCGAAATAAAAATTATATATATACATATTTATAATAATAATAATAATAATAATAATAATAATAATAATAATAATAATAATAATAATAATAATAATAATTTGTTGGTTTAAAATGAAGAGACACGTAACTTCAGTTTCTCAGGAATTAAACAAGGCAGGTCATTTGTTCACAAACAAATCGAAATATTAAATGGATTTGAACAAGTTGCTTAAAACGCATAAGCCACTTCACTTTCTGTGGTTGACCTAAAATGAATTTCCTGTTAGCATTTCCCCTGTTCTCAGGTCATTTAAATTCAGTGCTGTTGTTCATGTAATTCAATAGCGTATGTGCGTGTTTATGTTCAACATTATTATTGCTTAGTTTAATTTAACATCGATTTTTCTACATCATTTCGAGCGCTTCGTGTTAATGACCAAAGGAAAAAACCCGCTTTATCCAGGCCTATCTTTATCTGAGCATTTGATTAATATATTATTCTAATATGCTGTCCTCTCTGAATCTCTCTCTCTCTCTCTCTCTCTCTCTCTCTCTCTCTGTGTGTGTGTGTGTGTAAAGTCTCTCTCTCTCTCTCTCTCTCTCTCTCTCGCAGACACATTTCAATTTTGACAAGTACAAAAAATGGGAGAAAAGCTTCAAGAGAATAACTGTTTTGAAAAAAAAAATAAATGTATTTTAAAATAATGATTATAATAATAATTTACTATCAACTTCTAGATATTATTCGGCATGTGTAGGCTATAGCCTAGTATAAATGTCAAAATGCGACACAGTCTATTTAAAATTCGAATTGATCTAAACATGATCCGCACATTATATTTTATAACACTTAATTCCGTCAAAAGAAAAGTCAGATGGAAACCTTCTTATTTTACAAGATCACAAGAATATGTGTTATTTAGCCTACAGTTAGCCTAATACATCCCTGTGGTGGAATAAACTCATTCCGTGTGAGATTTCTGCCTAGAGTTTATATTAAGTTTGGGAAGTTACAGTAGCTGATTTGTAAGCACCAGGTCAATCACCACCACAGTTAAGGCAGAAATTAGCATGTGTGAAAAAACGACGATCGACGCTGTATAAAAGCTCCAGCTATTAAATCTGAGACTCCCGGGGACGCTGAGTATAATACTGATGCATTATCGCCCCCTAGTGGGACAAAGTGTAGCGTTTCGATAGCCTCTTTAAGATCTTTAAGATTTAGCGAGGATTGATGAAAGTATAATAAATATATCCTTCTCTCTCTCTATCTCTCTCTCTCCCTCACACACACACACACACACACACACACAACAGGATTAAAATGGCTTGTCCTTGTTTTACTGTGCTTATTGTTGTTGTGTCTGAATTACTCTGTGTGTGTGTGTGTGTGTGTGTGTGTGTGTGTGTGTGTGTGTGTGTGTGTGTGTGTGTGTGAGAGAGTGAGTGATTTATTAAGCTCAGGGGGAGTTCGCGCTGGTCTCTTGCTTCAGGCAAACTTTACACCTGCAAATGATTACAAGCACCCATCGAGAAGGGCGTCAGTTAACACACGTACTGACTGCAAGATTCACCCCTCGGAGTGTGAACGATTAAAGTACTGAATATTCAGAGTGGGCTTTTAACAGCGCACACTAATGAGCCTATATGCTCATCAAGCGCCTGCAAGTTTTTTGCATCAACTGGTTCGCCTATGTCATATCTAAATGCTGTTTTGTTTGTTTGTTTTTTGTTTTATTTTTTTTTACTTTGGTTTAGTTTTTTGGGGTCAAACAATCTTCTTTCGTTTTATTGCTTATTGTTAATGTTGTTGGTCTTTATAAATAAATATATAAATAAAAACAAACAAATAAACAAATAAATAAGCATATTCGTCCAAAATACAAAGTACTGAAAACGTCTGAGGGGTGGATAAAATATTTAATAATAATACTAATAATTATTATTATTATTATTATTATTATTATTATTATTATTATTATTATTATTATTATTATTATTATTATTATTATTACGCTTATCTTTCCACTTATGATGAGTCAAATCCCTGATGTGTTCAGTGTCGGCCAATCCAAAACACTCTGTAAAAATATTCACATTCCAATATATTTATCTAAGCACTATTAGAACTGCAATGAATCTTTGGCTTTTTTGTGCAGTTCTTTGTCCATGGGGGGAAAAAAAGGTTACATTTGCGGATTGAATGACTATCACTGTCAGCTAGTCTTGGTAAAATATCCCTGGTTTTCAGCATAGGAGGTCAAAAGCATTCTAAATCGGTGATTTGTACGAGCGGGATCAGACTGCATGAATGTGAATGCAGTCGGACCTGCAGGCCGCTGTCACCAAATGTCTAATTAGCGCGCGCAGGGATTAACCCAACTCGTTTCACCACACCGCTGCTTTCTCCGAGTGCTCTCAGGAACACATCCTCTTGTAATCTGCTTATGGAAATGGAGAAGACAGCGGGAGAAGGAAAACTCCGCGTTAACCAGGGGCTTGGTAATGAGGACCTGCGCTCCCCAAATTTCTTAATTAACGAAAGCTTCAAAACAGAGGACCAACAGCAAAGCGCGCGAGCGTTCAGGATCAGGGAGAAGAAACTCCTCTCAGGGTTATGAAGGCCATGCAATGGCGTTTTCACTTAGTCTACTGTACACTCCAGGTTGTTCAAGAAGTCTCCAGAACACACGTTTGAATTATTATTATTTGTAGAACTTTGATTATAGATCTTGTTTTTAATCGCAAATAGCTTAGCTACACCAATCATAAATTATAATGAAATATAGTAATCAAATTGCTTTTAACAGAGAGATCGCCACAATTAAAATTGTACTATTACACTGCAATCCGTGAAATACAGTCACATTTTGTGCATGTTCCTAATCGTATTTCACCTATACTGTTAACAACGGCCTATTATTTGATGACAACAAATTAGCCCGGGATTTATGCAAAATTTTCCATGTTCCTTCTGTAATCATTAAATGTCAATTTGCTAATAGGATGAACACTTAAGCAGAACAGAATTAGTCCGGAAAGAGACCTGAACACAAATAGCACTTGGGGAGGAAATGTGCATGGCTTGTATAAAATTTAGGCTATAGTCGTGTTGATAATATTTAGATTTTTTTTATATATATATATATATAATTATAGTCTATATATGATCATTATTGTGGCAAACGTCCACATTTTTCTTTCAACTTCATGTCGCCTAAAACGTGTAGGCATAAACCTGCTGGATTTGTGATCACTCAGGAGTAAAGTAGACTCAAATATCTGACTTGTAGAACGTCAACAGAATTTCTGCTTCTGGATTTGAAAATGAAATGCATACCAGAAACAGCTGTATATTCCCTGCTATTACTGTTTTTAATTCACGTCTGAAACAAGGTCCGCAAGAAAGAAAATTAACAAAGAAGAAGAAAAAATCCACCCATTGTACCTATTGAAATGGAGGCTATAATTAGGCGTTTTGTTTTTTTCCCCTGGACTGCCATGTAAGTGAAAATGCGCTATAAGTTGGTTTGAGCTGGCCTGAGTTGCGTCTCCTGTCCTATAGACACATGTAATATCATATTCTCCAGTCTATTCACTTCCCTGATCTTCTTTCACTCGCATTATCTCATGCTCCATTATTCTGCGCTCTATTAATATGAGCTCGTTTTACCCTGCGTCCAGAAATGCGTGTTTCTTTTTAATAATTTTTAGCCAGGTCCAAATAACAAATACAAATTTGTTTAAACAAAAAATTAAAGAGAAAAAAAAACAATATGAGGATTCCATAGACCATTGATGATTGTCGACTAACTGCAGAGCCTAAATCATTTAATTCACAATTGTCAAGTTTTGTGAAATGGTGAAAGAAATGGGGGGAGGGGGGCTGGGGGGGACAGAAACAAACAACATCCACTTCCGCATTATATTCAGCGGTATTTTACGGGCTGAAGGAAAGATGTCAGGTGACAAATAAATAAGCGGTTAAAAAGAGTGTAAATAGCACTCAGGCAGTTATCATGCAAATGCTTCCCTAATGCATCAATCGTAATTTATTTAGAAAGAGGTTTCACAATCTCCCTAATAGGACATAATTATGTACATTAATGTTAATTTTAAATAACGCCGTCTGTGCAAATCCCTTTGGGGATCCATTCAGTTTGTCTATTAATACAAGCAGCCTGCTTGAACCTCACATGAATGAAGGGGCGACCTCTGGCATATGGTTTTCCCTGCTTCAGATCTTTTCTTTTTTTTTTTTTAAGAGGGTTAGTTGAAGATAAATTCTAAGTATAAACTGACAAGTCTGGCTATAATAGACTGTCCTGTTTTTTGGATAAATCCCTCATAAAGCACTTGCACCATATTGGGTGAACACTGATACATATCAATATACTGATGAGATATTCTGGTTTCTTTCTCTTCTTATTTTCACATAAAGATTTTTTTAAGATCCATACAAATTTTTTTTTTTTTTAATGTACTTAAAAAAAGAAACAAACATGTTATGTTCATCATTCATAACCTACATTCTCTAACCCAAACTGCACCCTTCCTTGTCCATGGGGAGGTAACTTGAACTTTTCAGACGCATTTTTCACCTGAAAATTTGTATATATTGTACCCAGAAAAAATGTAAGGTACATAATTGGGCAGTAATTACCTTTTAGAGTAAAGATTTAAAAGTACATTATATAAAATGAACCAATTTAAAGGGAAGACTAACAAATCATATAATTTCTTTCGGTAGTTCTATTTCTATAACTCTATCAAATAGGGAAAGGATTACATGCTTACATATCAGTTTCTAAAGTTTATTCCCTGATCCAGATGATGGAACATTAAACTGGGATTGCGGTTATTGAGGTCATGTTGAGAGAATAAATATATTAAATTGACAGTAAAAGTATTTATTGGGCGGAAATCAAAGATTTTCCCATGTTCCGATACTGTCTTATCCAAAATAGCCTTGAAGCACATGCTGTGTTATGCAGTTAGAGGCTAGTGATATTAGTATTGGCATCGTACCATAAATGCCTGGAAACCTTTTGCCATCTCAGCAACACGCACTGCAATCCCAAAAGATTCAACTCACCCATTTTGTGTGTGTGTACATGTTGAGAGAACACTGACATGACACAGGCGTCACTGTAAAAATGAAATAAAATTAAATAAATAAAATAAGATGCAGTAATTATGAGCATTACAAAATTTGCCTGAGAATAGAAAAAATATGGGTGCAGAAAAGGGTGCAAAAAATTATCAAGCATCAATATGCAGGTATAAAACATTCCAAAAATGTATTTAAAAAATATTTTACTTATGTTCAGTAATAATTGCAATATAAATTGCACACAAAAATCTGCACTTGGCTGCTTTAGAACAAGCAGTTAAAAGATCCACCACACCGCCTGTCACAACACTCCCCAACTGAACATGAAAGATTCAATTGGGAACATGAAAGGTGCGTGACCCTGACAACTCTTTTTCTTGGCAAACCATGCATGGCTTTTTTCATTATTTTACTAAACTAGCTGAAGTCTGACAATGGCTGAGGGCACAGTCTTTGCGGTAATCTTTCTAATCCACCAAATGAAGCATGACCAGGAGCTCTCTGCTACATGTCTGAAGCACTAAACATGAACATCTTCAGCTTTATCACATGACCCCCACCACCCAAACCTCGACCTATTTAGATAACTATTTAGATAGAATGTAATAGAAAAAGGTCAATTGTCTCAGAGATACAGCTTACAAAAATGCAAATAAAAGAAAGCATGCATGTTTACAAGCGTATATGCTTCATAGGATGTTACATTACTTATGATGGTCTGCATCACATGTCTATTATGTCATCTAGTTTATGCTGATTTGCTCCTTATTATTATTATAAGTTTGCCTTAGAGTTATCCATAATGCCAATGTATTGTATTGTTCATGTCCTACGCTATACATTATGCACTTCTGTGTGTAGAGGTCATGTATTATCTGGCAAATTCTGGAGGAAGAATATTTTATCTTACATTAAATACGATAAATAAACACTCCTAAATACCATACATCCAGGACTCCTATCACAGTACGCTCATACTGAACATCCTTTCAGTACTTAGTACTGTACCTTTATAATATAGAGACCTTTATAGTATATATTATAGTATTTATAGTACCTTCCTTTATAGTATACAGACATAGACAGAGTAATGATTTCTGATCCCACTATCTGTGCCAGCCTGAAGAGGGTGGGTTCCCTTTTAAGACTGCTTTGTGGTTTCAAGGTTTCTTCCTCATGTCATCTTGTTACAGTCACCTCTGGATTGGATTCATTAGAGATCGAATTCTACATCCAGATTTCTGTAAAGCTGCTCTGTTATACAAATAAAATGGAATTGAATGTGTACCCTATATAAAGACGATATAGGATGACAATCAAATGAACCTGACTTAACGTTCTGTCTGTGATTATGGACCTGAAAAGACTAGAAGACATCTGAACAGCCATTAAATGATAAATAGGATTCTGTTCGAACACATCATAAGGCTGGTGTGCTCACATTAACACACACAGCACACAGACTGAATCTCTTTTTTGTTGCTTATTGGCAACATATTTCTAAAATATCTTCAACTTACAGTGGAGAATTTTCAGCACAATATTAATACCAGCACATTTGGTACATGATGCGTTAAATGAAAATAGTCCCCAAACTACATTTATTCTTACAGACTGAAAGCTAATTTCAATTAAACCACTGATTAAATTAAGCAGAAAATTACTATAAATATGGTTTTCCTGAGCCAGTGAGTTGTCAGTATTACAACACATTGTGTTCAAATTAAGAGATGGCTTGCCCTGGTGATATCATCAGGCCACATTTGTGCAGAAATGCAGATAAATTGCCTCAATATTACACTTTTGTCTGTAACATGATTACTGCTAATAATATTCAGACTGTACAAAAGGTATGCTTACAGAGGTGTATTTTATGTTCAATTCTAGCACTATTTATTTAGGGTTTAATAGAATACATAAGAAGGCTTAACTGTTGTCCTTTGTCAGTCAAATTTTATAAGGCTGGATCAGAATTTGAACAGCATTACTGTCTGCAAGGCTAATTACAGACCTCATTATTTCCCATGTATCTTTAGAATCATTGGCATGTACTACAGTTTCTCCAAAACAATGGAAACTTTCCCCTTTTTTGTTTAGGACAGAGTGCTGAGTGGTCTGATTTTGCTTTGCACAAAGCTGGGCAAAGCAGTTAGCTTTTGTTTTAAACATAATTGAGATCCCACTAATCTGGGCCTCGCTTTAAAAATGAAACAGCCGCTTTGTAAAAGTCTCATTAGTTAAAGATAATATTATGGAGCAGTGCAATTCATTTGCAAGGCACATCTTTAATTAATTAAATACAACGAATTTTGTAACATGATTAATGACACAAAGTTGCTATCAGTAAATTATATTAAAATTAATATCTAAAGATAATACCTTGTGCATTAATTGCAGAACGTGAGGCCTCAGCAGCAGCAAAAGCCACCTGAACTAATTATGGAAGGCAATTTATTAAATCACGGAGAACAAAACAAACAAGTATAAATTGATATATTAATCATAGGCTCCATTACGTCTAATCCAGGAGTGAGTTGGGGTGAAAAAGACAAATCTCTGTTGCCTGCCAAGCACTTGATAATGGAGATACTGGTCATAAATTTATCCTGCAAAAAAGCCTCATTAAAAGAGGCGTAATTTAATTAAGAGTTATCCATCGCCCTCCAAATGTATTAATTACCTTGGGTGTGATGAGATGAGTTTTGTGGATTACTGATGAATTCATTATGGTCAGTGTTGTGAGAGTGCTGCGAACAGTGGTGGGAACCTGGTGCTGCTGACAGGATAATGGATTGTGGGGCTGGAGAAGACTATGGTCACCTTGCCAGAGGTAACACAGAGGACTGCTTAAAGCACCAGTCCAGACCCTCAAGGGTGGCCATGTGGGCCAATGTACTGTAAATCAGCATCAAATTAAATATCAATCTTTAAACGACAAAGAGGAAACAGGCCAAATAGCATGACAAGTGGTATAAAACAACTATTTCTGCTACTCAGTGGAAAATAAAGAATGGGACGCACGAGCATCAAAGGCTCATGACTGCAAATGTATAAATTTGCACAAGCTGGCTCAAACAAAAAAAAAAATGAACGGTTAAGATTGATTAGGGAAAGTGGTGGGGTTAACAGTCATAGCATTTTTATGACTTATATTTCTATAAATTTTGAATAAAATAATGCACAACTCAAGAAATAAGCACTAACCGTGCATTCAAAGTTACAAAAAGCTTATAGCTCAACTAAATTTTAGCTTCCTTTAGCTGGGCTGGCCATGCAGTGCTACTAATGACCATTACACTGCAGGCAAAAATCCAAATAGCTTGAACTGCTGTGATAACCGAAGAGACTTTCCACTCTAGAACCCACTACCAGCACATACACATACACTGATACACACATGCGTGCACACACACACACACACACACACACACACACACACACACACACACACACACACACACACACACACACACACACACACACACACACACACACACATGCTGCAGAGGTGAGGAGAGTTTAGAGAACTTGACAAATCAAAGTACTAAAGACTCACACGTCATTGGTAGATACATGCTGAAGCACTAGAGGGGACACATCGCAGAAACTGTGACAGCCTGACAAAGACATTCCCTTCCTCTTGCTGTGCCAACACCCCCCCTCCATCCCCCACCCCGACACACACACCATGGGATCCTTGTGAAGTGAGTTCAATGTTTTAGTCAATCAATGTTTCTCCTTCACCCTGTTTAAATAAATGTTCTTCTTTCAACTATCTACAATTTTATTATTTCAAAAATATTTGTAAAAAAAAAAACAAAAAAAACTCTTAATGATATAGTGAGTTAATCATTATAAACCTAAGAACATTAAGCTAGTTATTACTCAGAAAATATTTGCATTTATTCCCAAGAAACACAAAGCCTGACTTTTCATGAAATTCAAGTATCATCCAATGATTTATTCATAGTAAGCCCACAAACAATT
The DNA here is from genome assembly GCA_012411365.1 of Ameiurus melas. NCBI lineage: Eukaryota > Metazoa > Chordata > Actinopteri > Siluriformes > Ictaluridae > Ameiurus > Ameiurus melas. Next base: position 18,170,676 of record CM022754.1, on the reverse strand, counting down.
GCAAAACACCCCACTCGAACCCCAAGATACAACAGAGCATGATTTGAAGTAACCTTATTAGTGACTCAAAATGAAACCACCCTCCTGTTCGTTCAGACTGGTCATTTTCCCCAGACACACTCACTGTAATGCCAGTGAATGTAGACACACACACTGTAATGCCAGTGAATGTAGTTCATGTGTGTGATACAGAGCTACAAACAGTCCTCCCTGTTTTCCCCTCCTCCCCTCTGATCGCAGCCTCAGCACTTCAGTCTCCCAACAGAAGTTTTCAGAAAGACACTCACCACCTTCACTCGTCCCTCTTCATCGCTCTCTCCACATCTTTAGGGGGTCTTGGAGATATCGTGTGAGTAGCGCTGAGAAGCCCATGAGACCCTCCAGTTTTGCAGCTCAGAGACCAGAGGAAAGAGAGAGGCAGGAAGATTCTCATTCGGCAGTGAGCCCTCCCTGCATGCCGAGCCATCACATTCAGCCAAGATTGCTTCATACAAAAGCCAACAATGCCGCAGTGAAAGCCATTGTTGATATTCAACATTTTCTAAATAGCTGAACAGAATGGATAACAAGGTGGCCTGCAAAACTTGGCAAGGGAAACTGACCTGGATCTGCCATCTGTAAAAGAGACAGGGAGAATGTGAGGATGGACACAAAAACAGCTCGTCTTTTTCCGAGACGGTAGACTCCGGTGCTGTATCTTACAGTGCTGAGAATCATGTCGCTACAAAACATGTATAAGCACAAACATTAGCACACATTTGTACTACTCAAATGTAGCTTCTTCTGTTCTCCCTTGATCTTTATGAGGTTCATCCATTTTAGCCTTTAATTATTGTTCCAATTGCCTTGATGGCTCCTGACAGCTAACCTCCTGTCTTTGTCAAAGTGACAGCTGCAGATTAATATGGACATTTAACAAGCCTTTAACTTCTCATCAGTCAGTAGATGTTCTAAGAGGACCTCAGAGAGCGAAAAGGGCAACGACCTTTTGTGCTAATAAGCTGGAAATGAGAAAAGAATTGTTTGTGCGCATGGAAATATTTGTATGAAAGCTTCTTTGAGTGACTATGTATATGTGTTACATCTAAATGGGACATATTTAAAGGGGCTTACTAGATTACTAGATAAAGACATACTCAATTGCTGCTTTGAAGCAGAAACAGACACCACTGCTGCTACCTGTGATCCCACCTGTGAGTCCTTTGTTAGTTCAATAACACTACATTCACAACCACACCTCTAGACAATACACAAATCAATGGACATGGTATCAGCTTTTGACCAAAACACACAAAAGTCTGCACAGCTACCACATTTCACTATAAACTGTGTACACACTGTGTTTTTAAATGATCTGAATAAAGGGGCAACTCTCCTAACATTAAAGTCTATATGTTCATGGGGTGTATTGGGATTGTCATATACGGTCTGTTTTCTGCTTCTGCTGCAAACAAAAGCAGAATTTAATACAGGTGTGCAGGATTACTCAGCCAGAGGAAGGACAACCAGGCTGGCCATTCAAACTGAAGGAGGGGACTGGAGCTTCATAATTACATTGATCAGCAAGAAATTACAGTGCTGACAGCAGAGGTTAGCTAAGTATAATCTTACAGGTGTGTCAGCACCCGGCTGGCCAGCAAGGCAGAGAGCAAGAAAGAAAGAAAGAGAGAGACTGGAGAGAGAGAGAGTGAGTGAGAGAGAGAGATAGAGAGAGAGAAAGAGAGAGAGAGAAAGAGAGATAGAGAGAGAGAAAGAGAGAGAGAGAGAGAGAGAGACCCTGTGGTGTTCTTTCTGGAAATCCACGTCAGTAGCACCCATCTCAAACTATTACCTGCCATCAAAGCACTAATTTTAATTTTTATTTTTCAAGGCAGAGAGCAAGAAAGAAAGAAAGAGAGAGACTGGAGAGAGAGAGTGAGTGAGAGAGAGAGATAGAGAGAGAGAGAGAAAGAGAGAGAGAGAGTGAGAGAGAGTGAGAGAAAGAGAGAGAGAGAGAGAGAGAGAGAGAGAGAGAGAGAGAGAGAGAGAGAGAGATAGAGAGAGAGAGAGAGAGAGAGAGAGAGAGAGAGAGACCCCTGTGGTGTTCTTTCTGGAAATCCATGTCAGTAGCACCCATCTCAAACTATTACCTGCCATCAAAGCACTAATTTTACTCTAGCATTACTGTCGATCCCCACAACCCTGCCCCCCTCAATCCAGCCCCCTCCTCCCTGGGCAGCAATGTGGAAGCCTGGTGGGAAAACGACATTCAATCTGCCTGCTGCCCCATTCAGGCCAAATTGGCAAATGACAGCTCTCCGCCTCTCAGGTTTCGGGAAGTGAAAGGTGCCACCAGCTCGAGTCTAAGCTGAGCAGAGGCTCACAAGACGACAGAGATGAGAGAGGACAACCTCCGCAAACCTCCTCCCACATGTCCACTCTGTGTGCGTATGAAGTGGAGGTAAAGAGGGAAAAGGAAAGAGGCTGCCTTCTCTGCACTGCTTCAATGGGACGCCCTTGTCCATGGTAAATGAAGCCGTGCAGACTCTACTCTCTATTAGTCTAAAATTTTACAAAGAGCCAGTGTCCACTGAAATCCCCAAGAGCAACAGGTTGGGAGAGCAATGGACTAGAGTTCCCAGTGAATGCTGGGACATTAACATCAAATTTGTAACTCTTACGGAAAACAAAAACAGCTCTAGTTATAGATGGGAAAATGGGGATAAGGGGAGAAATATAGAATATTTGTTTTTATTAGTGGTTATGTCTGTGTAACCTTACTTCATTTTTAAATTTTATTTAACATTTCTCTGTTAGGCATATAAGCTGTTGTATCTGGTCACTTTGTTTACAAAAACTGCCTAGGTTTTTAGGTCTTGTTTTGGAGTAGGTGATAGATAAGGACATAAGATATCTGGATAAAAGAAAAAACTAGTAAAGTATATGCCTATCCTTTTTGAAAACCTTAAAACATTAATTACTGGTGTATTGATGTAGTAATCAGGCAAGGAAAACTAATAGGGGACAAATGTTCAGACCTGTAAACTACTATCATAAAAATGTTATTTGCAATCACCAATGAAAACGGTGATGTAGGAAAAAAAAATCCACCAATTTTTTTGAGTTGCACTTCAAACATAAAAGTCAAATAAGAGAAAGATATGCTTTTACTGAAGTGAATGAAAGGCTAAAGTTAAAAAAAAAGAAAAGAAAATTACTCTAACCAAGCATTTCACCATTCATGAAATAGGGTTGTGCCAGAAATAGTGTCATTGTAGGCCAGAATTGTCAGCCTCTGCAAATAGAACCCTCATTACTGATGGCTCTAAAAAACAAACAAACAAAAAAAAAAACAAGGATCAAGAACATAATGTTTTGTACAACACAAAGTTTCCTAAATTTAAAACAGACATTAACCAAATCAGGAAATATACAGGGGTTACAAATTGTTTCAGTAATTTAATTACAAAATCCTGTGTAGGGAAGGAATCAGTAATGAAACACAGATTAATTCAAATACATTACTGATATATATTCAGTGTAGCTCTCCAACCTCTAGTGATCGTCCTGTAATATATAATAATGTACTGTAATAATGTTATAAAAGTAGCAATTACATTCTGCTGATTTTGTGCTTCTCTGTCAAAGATGGGAAACACAGCACTATGGGGAAAAAAATTAAGCTATGCCAATGTTTAATTATCACAAAATAAATAAATAAATAAATAAATAAATATATAAAAGACTCCAAAAAATTATTATAATTCAAAATTAACTAGGAAACAATGCAATTTTTTTTTCTTTTAATAAGGGGGAAATAAAATTAATTGAAAACTTTTTTTTCCTTTTGGTGCATTTATTACAGTGTCTTTGAGACCTCTTTCTCTAGCTTCCATCGGGTGAATGAATCTGAGGTTCTGGTTACCATTAGAGCTGATAAGCAAACTACTCCATATGGACTCCTTCACACACCTCAAAAAAATTATACCTAAAACATGACCCTAGCTACCAGACAAATATTACTTTGCATCTTAATCTTTTGGTTTAGTTGCTTCCATACTATAACTTGTATATATACAGTGGGGGAAACAAGTATCGAACGTGTCAACATTTTTTTCTCAATAAATATATTTTTTATTAGGCTATTCATATGATATTTTCACCAGACTTTAGTATTAACTCATGAAATCCGCAAATGTAAAGAATTAACAACATTACATTCCATAAATGAAGTTATGTGTAATAAAGTGAAATGACACCCGAAAAAAGTATGGAACACGCTTAGAAAAAGCAGTTCTCCAAGGCAAGGTAAGTCAAGGAACCAGCTAAAATCCATAAGTAGTTAGAAAGTAATTATACCTCCTATCTGTGCAAATTAATATCAGCTGGGTTAGTAAATTGATGGTCTATAAAAAGGCTTTTTATTACCAAGTTGTCACACAAGAAACATCTCATGATGGACAAAAGCAAAGAGCTCTCCCAAGACCTTCACAACCTTAATGTTGTAAACATACTGATGGAATCGGATACAGACGTTTTTCAAAACTTTGGAATCCTCCAGTAAGCACAATTGGGGCCATTAACCGAAAGTGGAAGCAACATCACTCCGTCATCAACCGGCCGCGCACAGGAACTCCTCACAAGATTTCTGACCAGGGAGTCACAAAATAGTCGGAAGAGTAGCCCAAGAGCCAAGGACCACTCTGAAAGAGCTCCAGAAACACTTTTAGGCAGCAGGTACCATCGTCACAGAGAAAACAATAGGAAATGCACTCCACTGATCACGCTCACCCAGCAAGACTACATTACTAAAGAAAAGTCATGTCAAAGTTTATTTAAAGTTTGCTACAACTCATTTGTACAAGCCTATGAAATACTGGGAGAGTGTTGTCTGGTCAGATGAGAGCAAAATTGAACGTTTTGGCTGTCATACTACACACCATGTTTGGAGAAGAAATGGAACTGAAAATCAGCCTAAAAACACTACACCAACAGTGAAGTTTGGAGGTGGAAGCATCATGGTGTGGGGCTGTTTTTCATCGCATGGTACTGACAGATTTCGTATAATTAAAGAAACGATGAATAGAGCCCTTTAACAGGGGATTCTTGAGAATCTGCTGCCAACCACCAGGATGATAAAGATGAGACATGAATGGACCTTTCAGCTGGACAACGATCCAAAGCATACAGAAAAGGAAACTCTCAATAGGTTTCAGAATAAAAAATATCAAGGTTTTAGAATGGCCCAATCACCTGACTTGAATCCAACTGAACAAGTTTAAAAGACAATATATTTAGAAGAATGAGCCAAAAACACACCTGAGTACTGCGGCCAATTAATTTCTTCATATAGGAAGCGACTTGAAGCTGTCATTACAAACAAAGGCTTCTCCACGAAGTATTATATGAATTTCAATAAGCGTGTTCAATACTTTTTTCCTGTGTCATTCCACTTTATTACACATAACTTCATTTATAGACTTTAATGTTTGGATTTATATTGGATTTATATTTATATGTGTGGATTTCTTGAGGTAATACCAAAGTCTGGTGAAAATTTCATGTGAATAGCCTCATTGGAAATATATTTACTGAAAAAAAAATTTCACACGTTCAATACTTATTTCCCCCACTGTACATCTGCCAGATATTAAGCACTGTGCTGATTAATAGAAACACTCCTGATAAAAGAGACCTGTACTACAGAAAGAAAGAAAAATGACTCTTTAAAATGATGACTTCTTAAACTTGTCCAACTAACTGATTAAAATCAAAATCAATTTTAATTTATTTTTCCAGCCAGATATATGCTTGTATGCTGCTAAATAACTATAAAATCACCCAGCTCAAGGATGTACTGATTAATCAAATAACAGGAAGGAAATAATGAATCAGGAGCCTATTTTCTCTACAAGGCCAAATGTACAAACACACATGGACAAACAAAGGGCAGTTTTCCAGGACCTCTTGCAGTGGCAATACAGGCATGTTGTTCTTAGAGCGAACCCCTCCCACCCAGAATGAAGGGTGCTTTTTGTGCTAATTAAGTGCTAATGGTTGTGGCCCTGCAGAGAATACTAATTAGGGTTCCCTTTCTCCTTTTGGCCGAGCATGTACTTCAACACAGCCTAATGAGGAGAGGCAGGTATGTGTGCACCCTGCTTTGGGTTAATAGGGTATCTGCACTCGGGTCTCTGAGCTGAAGTGTGTGTGTGCGCGTTGGGGGGTGCGTTTCCTGTGCCTTGGCCTTTCCTGAACACACACACACACACACCACACACACACACACACACACACACACTCAGAGATAGAGACGCACACAGAGTGTAAGGACATACATCAATAATGTACATCCTCTTTCATCTCTTCTTTTGTCTAAACAAGCCTCAGCATCAGTGTATAAAGTCTAAACATCAAACCAAGCACAAGCACAACAGACCCTCAAGGACATGCAGGTTATGAAGCGTGCATTTCTGCACTGAGCAACTCCGGAATATCTCATCATTTATTTGACAAAAAAGAATTATTGGCAAAAAAAAAAAAAAAAAAAAAAAAGAAAAAGGGACATCTTCCATTGCGCTTGTTTTAAACTGGTCTGGAGAAACTCTGCTACTCTCCAGCAAAAATAAATAAATAAATAAACCTTCACAATGCAACCAATTTGAACTCGAATATCAGCACATTTGCAAGTTCCCAGCGAGCCTGGACATTATCATTTAAAACCGCCTGCTACGGCTAAAAAAAGATGGCAATTGGCCAAAACCTCCTTCTTGTTTATGGTAGACGTTAATGCAGAGAGGAGAAGAAGGGGGAAAAGGTAAATAAACACGTTTTGTGCGCGCGGAGGATCCGATTGGAGAAAGTGAACTAAGGGCGGAAGAGCGTTAGCGCGTGCGCGCATGCGTAAACACAGATTTTGGGGTGGTGCTGAAATTACCTGCGCGATAATGGCGTTGCATTGCAGATTAACTTCCGTCCATTTAAACGGGACACATGTGGGTAATCTTGTTCTCCTACCACCAACCCCCCCCAAAAAAAAAAAAAAAAAAACATGTCAATGGCTGAAAGGCTGCTTCAGCGCTATCAGGAGCGCGTGGTGCCGCCACAGCGATGCGGCAGGCGCGGGTCTCGCGTTGACTGTCAGGAACGCACGCCGAGATCTAGTTATAATATAATTGAATTTTCATATCAGAGGAGAGCAGAGTCCCGGCAGACAATAGGAGTGCTGAGTCCTCTCTGATATTGGCACAGACCCTTTGCCACGCGCATGAAATCAGTATGTTAATGTCCCTGGGTTTTCTTCTTTTTTTTCTCTTTTTTTTTCTTTAAGGGCACTTGTGCTTCTGCAATGTACTACCGATGTGGTTTCAAAAAATTGCAACTATTGATAAGTAGGCAGCCAGCAATCCTTCGGTCCCCACACCCACCCCACCACCGCCGCGCGCTCACACACCTCCACTTTCCATCCATCCACCCACCCACCCACCCACCCGAGCTCCCACACACCGCCGCACCCCATCCTACGCCCCATTATTAAATTTGTAATTTATTTTTCCCTAAATCAGAATGACAGCTTGCTTTCTTTTCTCTGCAGCAGGCGACGAATCAAGCCGCTTTAATTACTTTCGTAACTTCTCTGACCCTGCCAGTGCCGCCTTGCAGCGACAAAATGGGCTCCCAACAAAAGCCCACCGCAGCAGCGGGCCGTTCATTTACAATGCAGGAATTTATCGACCTCGGGATTTTCTGTAATTTTGTTAGCATTGCAGCTCATATCTTTCTCAGCCCGAACTGCCTCCTTACTCAAGCGCAAGCCTGCAGCCTTTTTATACGAAGTTTTCTTGTGAGAAAAGTGTGGATTTTTACCTTTTTCCTAACTTTCAACTTTATGTCTATGTATGCATGTTTATGTCCATTAAAGTTCTGCCAGGAGACACATACCTCAGTGCACTGTCGACCCCAGCCTCAGGCCATGGCTCTGCCATCACACAGGTTCCCAACCCTGTCCTAACCCTTTTCATGTCTTCCCCTGCTGACAAAACACCTATTTCAGCTAATTAACAACTGTTCCTGAATTGAAGTAAGGAAAACACTAAATAAAAAAAAAGTGCAATAGAAGGGGTACTCCAGGACCAGGGCTGAGAACCCGTGTAATGTAGCATCAGCAGTGATGAGTGATGCGCTTGATCTTTTTGCAGAGTTTGGCCAATAGAGGTCAGGGTCATCCTGTGAAAGAAGAATCACTGTCAATAATGATGGTTCAGGGTTGTATAAGATCATGCAAGAATTAAGAAATAATTTGTTCGATGAAAAAAAAAATATTTAATCTTCTCTACATCTGCCGAAATCGTTTTTAAAGACTCTATGGAACTGTTTAAATGTCAAGACCATGAGAATCTCATCGTGCTTTTTGCCAACAATAGCGCATGTCATAAAACTCGACTATAAATATGAATGGTTAACTTTCTTAGATTATTTACAGTTTGTTTATGAGATTTCACTTAGAGAAGCAATTTAACAGCTATTGGCTTAGTAGGATAGATACGACCTTTGCTCTGTATTATTGACACTCAGGGTTCATCATTCTCTGTGTCACTGAGTTTCACAACACACATGAACATGAAGCTGCCACTGTTGGGCCCTTGAGCAAGGCTCTTAACCCTCAACTGCTCAGACGTATAAATGAAATAAATGTAAGTCGCTCTGGATAAGGGCTTCTGCCAAATGCTATAAAAACATTGTTTTATTTATTTATTTATTTTTAATTACTACTCATCTTCCTGTTGATGTCTGATACACAAATAAATCCTGCTTTAAATTTTCAACTCTTTTTGTGTAAGCTTTCTGGCTCACTAATTTGATCGAAGTTCCCACTTCTCTTGATTCCTAGGACCTGTGCGTTCTCTAATCAGTGCGATGGATGTAACCTGATTTTGAAGATGATTGCTACTACAACATTAGGACAACTAAAAATAAATAAATAAATAAATAAGATTTTCATTGGCAACTGTTCTGTCGATATTGTTTTTTGGAAAAATCTGGGCTGTGTAACAAAATGTTGTACAATAACGACTGATCTGCTCAAAAGCTTGTTCTGGCAGTAGTACGTAGGTATCTGTGGAAAGTGCAGAAGTGAGAGAGTAAAAAAAAGAAAAGAAATAGTAATCCTTAAGTGAGTTCCAGCAGATAACCAAGGTTTCTCATATGACTGTGTTTGTCTGTGTTATTAAAACCACTAATATGGTGTAATCCCCACTATCACCCTCATCTCCTCACCAGCACCTCGGTTCTGGCTTGGCCACTGGCTGAGACACAAGGTGGCCTCTGGCTGACTGTCTCATAATTGAATGAGTGATTCTTCATCCCATTAATAGACAATGATATGGAGTAAGCAGCCATATGTCTGGAATATTAATGAGTGGCTGCAGGGGGGTTGATAAGAGGAAATAAATGCTGGGTTAATCCCCAGTACAGCTTGTGTACAGTTTGCAATGTGAGTGTGGTCACCGGCTTTCCTGACTTACACACTACCCTTAGATGTCTGGCATCATTCATTCCAGTGCAGCAGAAAAGTAAGAAATCGTAGCTGACAACCAGTATTCACAATCTTTTAATATCCACAGCGCTATCACTTTACAATAGTATAACAATATTTTGTAATACTAAAAATAATAGTAATACTAAAGTGATACTAAATACAAAAATCCATTAATAATTTGTTCATCGTGGAAATACTTTACGTTGCTGCCATTCTCACGATACATCGAACAAATCTTTGAAAATCATAATTCAAATGAATGGAATGAAACATTTCTTGCATTCAAAATGTATAACCCCACTGTAACACTAAAAGCTTTAAAGGTCTGACTGATCAGTTCTACAAGCAATTCATATCAAATCCTGCAGCATAACACAGGCCAGGCAACATGCAGCATGCCAGCAACATGGAAAAGCAAGATGACTTAAGAGATTAGGATGGAAGACAGACACTTTTTTTTAAATAGCCCTCCCCGAAGCAGCAGGAGAGGAACACGTAAAACATTTATAGTGCAATTCAGCTCCATGCAAATCAATATTTACCATCTATTAGCATCAAAAAAGAATATTTCCCATTTTACCTTGCAATAATGGTGCTCAGCGCTGCAAAGTACCTTATCACAGGTTCGTCAGGGAGAGAAAGCTCCTTGTTTCCATGGCAACAGTGAAAGCCATTGGTTTCCTTTTCAGACAGATAATGAACTTCTCTCCTCTTTATGTCACTCGTCCACTCCACTCACAGCTTCTCACAATAAAGTCTGTGCATCCTTGAAACTGCTCATCAACTCCTGCTAATATCAGCCAGACATACATTTGAGCAAACAAACTCTATACAGTTCTATCTACATATTTCATACTGTTCTATCCATGTACCATGGGAACATACTAATTTTTAATCATATCTGTACACAGTTTATTAAATAATCTCTATGCAATCCTGCAATCTCTGCAATTGAAGATTGTAAAAATTCCCATCCACAATTCCTTATCAGTTCCATGTTTCAAGTGTACCTGCATTGGGGTCAAATGTCTGAAACTTCATTGAAAATCTGGGATTTTTTCATGTAAAATTGGACATAAAAGGTTTAAGAATTTTGAAATATTTTATAAACAAAGAAAATAAATGTTCATTTCTTGAATATTTAATATTGAAGGTTCTGCACTTTTTCTATGTATGCAAATTTGTGATATTGACCACGTGAGCCACTTTCTACAAAAGGTCAGATTTTCCTTTCCTATTGAAGCAGGTGTTCAGACGACACCTGATGGATTTGATCTAAATTGGATCATAAGTTTTTGCACGAACTTCCGTGCCAGCTCGAGAGCACTGTCATTAAAGGGAAAGGCGACGCTAAATCTGAAATTTATGTAAATTATTCAGAGATCCTACTTTTCACTCATGTCAATCATATAATTATATATGCTGTCAATCATATAATTTGTAATGAAAATGATTGTATTCAATTAGAAATGAATGTAAAGTACTCACTTAAGGTCTTAAGAAATTGAAACATAAAACTTGGTCAAAATCAAGGATGTAAATAACAAGCAACGGCCAAACTAGAAGCATCACAAGATACCTGCCTTTGACCTCCTTATTTCCATTCATATTATATTGGCTTAGAACTGCTACAGAATTGCTTTATTAAATATAGACCCATAGCATTACCTTAATACTGGTAAGAATAAATTGCGATATCATTTATATTCATTATAATCAATATGCAATATCATCAATATTCATTATTTAATTGAATTTACAATATACCCTGGTAGACTGCTAAAATAACAATAACTTTGTCAATGTCCAAATACACCTAATAATGTGTGTCTGTGTGTGCGTGTGTGTATACTATATATATATATATAGTGTTTTGACATATGGTCTGTAATTTTTTATTATTATTATTAGTAGTACAGTGAGGGAAAGAAGTATTTGTCAATGGGCAGACGTACAAAATCAGCAGGGGATCAAATACTTTTTTCTCTCACTGTAGTAGTAGTTATTGTTGTTGTTATAATAAATAATAAATAATAAACTGCAATATCTAAAATAAATATGGCCAATAGCCTGTGTCAAGTTTCACTACAGCAGTACAGTATGAGATTTCAGATGTTTGATCATTTGATGATAGAGTATAAGATATGTTTGAGATCATTTGATGATAGAGTATAAGATATGTTTGAGATCATTTGATGATTTGATGAGCATGAGATCTGTATGAGATCATTTGATGATATATAAAGGATCATACTGAAACACTCTCTCTACCAAAGATACGTTGATCTTAGTTTTGTCAGTGCTTTTGAGAAACTTCTTATTTATCCCAGTGCATTGTTACTTGAGTATTCTCAGTTTCAAACACCTTAGTGGCAAAAGCGAAAGGAAATCATACATAAAAGAAGTGAAGTTTTACTAAATGCAGTGCATTAACATACAGAGCTCTCCACTAATATTGGCACCCTTGGTAAGTATGACCAAAGAAGGCTGTAAAAAATGTCTTTCATGTTTAATCTTTTGTTAAAGAAATACACAAAAATACTCTGCTCTCATGGACATCAAACAATTGCAAACACAAGACAGGTTTATAAAAAATATATCTTTGTTAAATATAGGTGTGCAACAATTATTGGCTCTCTTTTAGTCAATACTTTGTGCTACCTCCCTTTGCCAAGATAACAGCTCTGAGTCTTCTCCTATAAAGCCTGATGAGGTTGGAGAATACACGGCAAGGGCTCTGAGACCATTCCTCCATACAGAATCTCTCTCTAGATCCAAGGTCCATGCAGATGGACTGTCCTCTTCAGTTCACCCCACGGGTTTTCTATGTGTTTCAATTCAGGGGACTGGTATGACAACGGCAGTACCTTGATTTTGTGGTCAGTAAACCATTTTTTTTTTCATTTTGATGTATGCTTTGGATCATTGTCCTACAGGGATATTCATCCACGCACCATTTTAAGCTTTCTGGCAGAGGCAGTCAGGTTTTCATTTAATGACTTTCTGACTGCAAGATTCAACTAACTTCTGCAATTCTCCAGCTGTGAACCTTGGAGATTTTTTGGCCACTTGTACCATCCTCTTCCCCGTGAGTTGAGATGATATAGACACACGCCCCATTCCAGGTTGAGTCATAACATTTCCATTTTACTGGACCTTCGTAATTATTGCCCTGATGGTGGAAATGGGCATTTTCAATGCTTGTGGTATTTTCTTATAGCCACTTTCCTTTTTGTAAAGCTCAACAACCTTTTTCTGCACATCACAGCTATATTCCTTGGTCTTACCCATTGTTATGAATGACTAAGAGAATTTGGTCCATGTGTTACCTCATATTTATACCCCTGTGAAACAGGAAGTCATGTTTGAACAATTTCCTGTTTTTAATAACCCAGGTGTCCTATAAAACGTAAAATATCAATGGGAATATACTTCAAATATATATTATTTCATATGAATTCACAGGGGTGCCAATAATTGTTGCATTTAACAAAGATTTTTTTTGCAATTGTTTGATATCCATGAGAGCAGAGTATTTTTGTGATTTTTTTAAAACAAAAGATTAAAAGGTTAAACAGTAAAGACAATTTTCACAGCCTTCTTTGCTCATATTTACCAAGTGTGCCAACATTAGTAGAGGGCACGGTACATTATTATTATTTTTTTAATCATACCAAGAAGCAACAACATAAAGATTTAAAGTTAAGTTAGAAAATGATATTTGAAAAGAAAAGGGATGTAGGACTGAATCCAAGGCTGATGAGAAAAATATTGTCGTGACCCTAAGGTCAGCTGAATATTTAGCGTTTTAATCTCTTTATTAAGAGAGCTCAGTTCACATCAGCTAGTGTGCATTCCTCTATTCACTCAAGAGTGCAGTGAAAACAACACCTACAAACAGAACTTCTATTTGGTATAATATGTTAAAATTGACTATGAATGGTTTAGTTATATAACCGATCAATTTCTCACTGGTCAAAATCTCAGAACATATTTCAATAAATGAGGGGCAAAGATTACGCATTCCAAGACCTAGATGTTTCCCATTTTCAACTTGTTAACCAAACTAACCCTAATAAAAAGGTGAAAAAACATGTAACAACTATTTGGGTTCTGCAGCAGGACAATGATCCTAAACACACCAGCAAGTCCACCACAGGATGGTGAAGAAAAACAAAATGAAGACTTTGGGTGGCTAGCCAAAGTCTGACCTGAATCCTATTGAGATGTTGTGGTATATTCCTAAAGGCGTTCATGCCGAAACCCTCTAATGTAACTGAATTAGGACATTCTGCAAAGATGAGTGGGCCAAAATTCCTCAGGACGCTGTAAAGCCTCATTGACGTTACGCATGACGCTGGTTGCAGTTGCTGCTAAGGTGGCCCAACCAGTTATGGGTTGGGGGGCAATCACCTTTTTACACAGGGCCATGATGGTTTGGATTTTTTTCACGTTTAATAATAAACACCTTCATTTACAAATTGCATTTTGTGTTTATTGTGTTGTCCTTGACTATTGTTTAAATTGGTTTGATGTTCTGAAACACTTAAGTGTGACAAACATGCAAAGGAACAGGAAATGAGGAAGGGGGCAAACACTTTTTCACACCACTGTAAGTGAAGGTTCCTACATGTCTAGAATATTCAAGTATTCAAGTTCTTACTTACATTACCTATCAAAACTGTTTTAAAGCTGTGTAGTTTGTATTCGTGTTGATAACAGTTTACATTCCAGGTGGCCATTTATGTAATGATAATAGCTGCTGATCTGAATAAATGTGAGTGATGTACTTTAAACACTTTAAGTATTGCTTAATTGACAATGTACCATAAAGCAAATAGTTTAAAGCAACAAGTAAAGTTTATATACAGTCAGGTCCATATATATTTTTGAACATTGACAAAGTTATTGTTATTTTAGCTGTCTACTACAGTATATAAGAGATAACATTTATATATAGTAAATAATATTAATAATTTCAACTTAAAGTGCAGACTTCTGGCTTTAAGTTAAGATTTTTAACATCCAATTCAGGCAAACAGTGTAGGAATTACAGCACTTTTTAAGGGATGCTCAGCTGTTCCATGGCTAGGTGTGTGTTGTTCCCTCATTATCCATCCATCCATCCATCCATCGATTTTCTACCGCTAACTCTTTTTCAGGGTCGTGGGGAACCTGGAGCCTATCAAAGGAATCATCGAGCACGAGGCGGGGTACACCCTGGACAGGGTGCCAGTCCATCGCAGGGCACAATCACATACACACTCACACACCCAGTCATACACTATGGACACTTTAGACATGCCAATCATCCTACCATGCATGTCTTTGGACAGGGGGAGGAAATCGGAGTACTCGGAAGAAATCCCCGAAGTACGGGGAGAACATGCAAACTCCGCACACACATGGCCCCGGTGGGACTCGAACCCTGGACCTTGGAGGTGTGCGCCCCATTCCCTCATTATTTCATGTACAAATAAGCAGATAAAAAAAGATCGGCTTGAGTTGAAGGTCTTATCATTTGGAATCTGTTGTTGTTAACTCTCAATATAAAGTCTAAAGAGCTGTCACTGCCAGTGAAGCAAGTCATCATTAGGCTGAAAAACTCAAAACAACCCCATCAAAGCAAAAACATTAGTGTGGCTAATTTGGTGCATTCTTAAAAAGAAAGAACACAATGGTGAGCTCAGGAACACTTTAAAGCCTGGAAGATAACAACAACAAAACAAAACTGTGGTGGATGAAAGAATAATTATTTCACTGATGAAGAAACACCTTCACAACAGTAGGCCCGATTAAGAACTTCCTCCATCTGTATCTGTAACTGTGTCAAAGTCAACACTAAAGAGAAGGCTTAAATGCAGAGGGTTTACCACAAGATGTAAATCATTGCTAAGCCTCAAAAACAAGAAGACCAGAGTAGAGTTTGCCAAAAACATCTGAAGAGCCCATATACTTCTGGAACAACCTCCTATGGACAGATGAGACAAAGATTAACTTGTACCAGAAGAGAAGAGAAGAGTATGAAGCAGGGAAAGAACTGCACATGATCTAAAGCATACCACCTCATCTTATGGTATGGACATGTATGGCTGCCGATGGAACAGGTTCTCCCTTGTATTTATTGATGATGTGACTGCTAAAAGCAGCAGGATCAAGAGAATTGGACGGTATTATCAACTCAGAATCAGCCAAATGCTTTAAAACTCATTGGACGCCGCTTCACGTATACAATGACCCGGTGCATAGAGTGTATCCGGAAAGCATTCACAGCGCTTCACTTTTCCCTCATTTTGTTATGTTACAGCCTTATTCCAAAAAGGATTACATTCATTATTTTCCTCAAAATTCTACAAACAATACCCAATAACGACAACATGAAAGAAGTTTGTTTGAAATTTTTGCTAATTCATTAAAAATAACAAACAAAAAAGCACATTAACATAAGTATTCACAGCCTTTGCCATGACACTCAAAATTGAGCTCAGGTGCATCCTGTTTCCACTGATCATCCTTGAGATGTTTCTACAACTTGATTGGAGTCCACCTGTGGTAAATTCAGTTGATTGGATGTGATTTGGAAAGGCACACACCTGTCTATATAAGGTCCCACAGTTAACAATGCATGTCAGAGCACAAACCAAACCATGAAGTCCAAGGAATTGTCTGGAGATCTCCGAGACAGGATTGTATCGAGGGACAGATCTGGGGAAGGGTATAGAAACATTTCTGCAGCATTGAAGGTTCCAGTGAGCACAGTGGCCTCCATCATTTACATTTACATTTACATTTATTAACTTGGCAGACGCTTTTATCCAAAGCGACTTACAAATAAGCAAAGCGATATATCAAGCAGAAAACAATACAAGTAGTTCTACTATACAAGATCCATTAATTGAATCCTTAAATGGAAGAAGTTTGGAACCAGCAGGACTCTTCCTAGAGCTGGCCGCCTGGCCAAACTGAGTGATCGGGGCAGAAGTGCCTTAGTCAGGGAGGTGACCAAAAACCTGATGTGAACTCTGACTCCAGCGTGTCTCTGTGGAGAGAGAACCTTCCAGAAGAACAGACCAAAAATTGAACAAAGATTGAACTCCGTGGTCCGAATGGCAAGTGTCATGTCTGGAGGAAACCAGGCACCACTCATCACCAGGGCAATAGCATCCCTACAGTGAAGCATGGTGGTGGAAGCATCATGCTGTGGGGATGTTTTTCAGTGGCAGGAACAGGGACACTAGTCAGGATCGAGGAAAAGATGACTGCAGCAATGTACAGAGACATCCTTGATGAAAATCTGCTCCAGAGCACTCTGGACATCAGACTGAGGCGAATGTTCATTTTCTAACAGGACAACGACCCTAAGTACACAGCCAAGATTACGAAGGAGTGGCTACAGGACAACTCTGTGAATGTCTTTGAGTGGCCCAGCCAGAGCCCAGACTTGAATCTGATGGAACATCTCTGGAGAGATCTGAAAATGGCTGTGCACCGACGCTCTCCATACAACCTGATGGAGCTTGAGAGGTCCTGCAAAGAAGAATGGGAGAAACTGCCCAAAAACAAGCTTGTAACATCATTCTCAAAAAGACTTGAGGCTGTAATTGGCACCAAAGGTGCTTCAACAAAGTATTGAGCAAACTTATGTACATGTCCTTTTTTATTATTATTATTATTTTAATAAATTTGCAAAGAATTCAAACAAACTTCTTTCATGTTGTCATTATGGGATATTGTTTGTAGAATTTTGAGGAAAATAATGAATTTAATCAATTTTGGAATAAGGCTGTAACATAACAAAATGTGGGAAAAGTGAAACACTGTGAATACTTTCCAGATGCACTGTACTTTGAAAGCAAGCCAAGACATTTTTAAGGCATAGAAATAGAATGCTCAATCACCTGACCTGAATCCAATTGAGCATGCATCTCACTTGCTGAAGGCAAAACGCCCCAAGAACAAACAGGAACTGAAGACAGCTGCAGTAAAGGCCTGGTAGTGCATCACCAGGGAAGAAGCCCAAACTTCAGGAAATCACTGACTGCAGAACACTTGCAACCACGTGTTAAAATTAATGATAATTTAATATATCGTTTTTCATTTGTTCAATTACTTTTTGTCCCTTAAAAAGGGGGGACCACATATAAAAAAGTGCTGCCATTCCTACACTGTTCCCCTGGTTTGAAGGTAAATACACTCAAATCTGCACTTATTCATTATTTAATTTTAATCCCAGTGTACTGTGGTAGACAGCTAAAATAACAATAACTTAATCGATGTCCAAACATTCCTATTAAAGTGGCCGGCAAATGTATATATAAATGTTTATTTTGGATACTAGTGATTCTCTTACCCATATGCAATTAGGAAATTATAGAAATTCTGCATATTTATATATTTAGTGTTTTGACACATAGCATCTCATGTAACTGTATATATGAAATTGCTTCCCATTCCCTCAGTACATATAGACTCTCATTGAGGGGAAAATGGAAGGACTGAATAAGTATGCAACATACTTATTCAGCTGTTTAACCAAGTGTTTCATCAGCCTCTATGGCCCCAAACCCGCTCTTTTCTCCCACACTACAAATGCAACAGTCAACAGGTCTATTCATCATAGTCGTAGTCATCAGGCAAAGAGCTTGGGGAGTTCAGATTAATTTAGTTAATGTCGTTTTAATTTTACGATGCCACGAAGGCCATCTACTGGCCAGTAGAGGGATTGAGCATTTGCAAATCTCCAATCTAAGAGCAGCTAACTAAATATAAAAATACAATTGAACAATTCTAAATAATGGCAGGGATATAACAGACAAAAGGGACTACAAAAATGCATCAGCGAAATATAATGACAAAATAAATAAATAAATACGCTCACCCACAGTGTCTTCTGCCTGTACTCAGTGTTCCAGGCTCCAGATCCACTGCAGCCCTCACGAGGACAAAATGCTTAACAAAGATGAGTGAATGAATAATAAGGAATGTCTAGTTGTATATCTAGAATGTATAAGCCTCTTAATTTAAACAAACTGTGTCCAAAAGACATAATTTTCATACTTTTGTTTATGCAAATAAAGAGTGCTAATCCAGAAAGGAACAATAGGCATACAGTACATGACTAGATGCTTCTTATGGCAATCACAAAACATAATGATAATGATAATGAGTCTGGACACATATACATTATAGGACAGTGAAATTCGTTTCTTCGCATTCCCCAGGAGGTTGGGGTCAGAGTGCAGGGTCAGCCATGATACGGTGCCCCTTGAGCAGAGATGGTTAAGGGCCTTGCTCAAGGGCCCAACAGTGGCAGCTTGGCAGCGCCTGGGCCTGAACCCCCAACCTTCCAATCAGTAACCCAGAGTTTTAATCGCCAAGCCACCACTGCCCCCCCACCACTGCCCCCCTTTATTAAATAACATGTGAAATGATGTAGTAACCTAGAAATGTGTTCAAACAAATTATATTATTATATTATCATTAAAACTATTTATATTTTAAATTCTTAACAGTATTCCTGATGACGTTTTGCACACTCTTAACTAAAGTATTTATGGTGAATAAACTGAGCTGTTTTTTTCATAGGGGGTTATGAAAGTGAAATCAATAATAGCTTTGTTTTTCTGCCTTATGAATATGTCGTAAACAGAGGGTAATATTTCATCAGGTCATCTTTCTTGAAATCACCTTCCGCAACACCCTGTACCTCCCACACTAATGATGTCTCAGAAAAGACACACGCCAAACTGAAAATGTGCTTTTAATGTGCATTAAGTGAAAATAACTGTGCTTGAGGTAATAAGAGGCATTATTTCAATCTTTAATATCAAATGGGAATCACACAATAAATGACGTCTATTGGAACCAGACTTCACATTATTTAAGGTGCTTTCCGTGACAGTTATAAAATAAAAGACTGGCCACATTATATACGGTGCATAATCATGACAGTATATATAACAGTATATTTTAATACACAGTATATTTTAACAGTAATCTTTAATACAAACACATATACACACCATCAAGGAAACACATTTTTGTACCTTTTATACCTTACCTATTGGAAGGTGCATGTGGTATAACATTCATTCGCTTTTAGAATAAAGCTTTAAAGTTACATCAGTGGTCTGTAAAGTCCAGTTAAGCACCGTAAATGATTTCTAACTAAAGATATACTATATTCACATTTCCAGAAAAATATAAACTGAAGATACAGAAGATTTACCTTTTATTCTACCAATGCAATGACAAGGAGAGTTATAATTTGTGTGTATGTGTGTGTGTCTGTATTATTTGTTTGTATGTCTGTATTAATATATGACAAATACATTACAAATGTACAAATACAAATGGTACCATTATTACTAAGTATGCGTGCACACACACACACACACACACACACACACACACACACACACACACACACACACACACACACTGTATAAATTTTTGTCTCTGTGAGGTACTGCAGTGGACGTTCACTGCCTATATCCTGGATCATTTCTAGCTGATTACTTGGTATAAGCAGTCACTTATTTCCTCTGAGCCACCAGGTGGCCCAAGTTGGATGTCGCTTAGAGCCCCAAAGGTTAGGAAAAACCCCTGTGTACACCTAGCCCTACCCCTGACCTCATTTAAAAAAAAGTGTGAGGACAAAGAAAATGTTCTCACAGTCTGTAAATTTCACATATCACAATAATTACAAGGACATTTGGTGTGTGTTTCTCTCTATCTCTCTCTCTCTCTCTCTCTCTCTCACACACACACACACACACACACACACACACACAAACACAATCTCCTACACTGAAGGACAAAAACAGCTGCATGACAGAGTTGCCAGAAAACAAACCCTTTATGTCCATTAAAAAGCAATAGTCCACTCTGGAGCATTGTATGTGTCTGCAGTCCTCTGAGGTGTTACCAGAAGACTACAGTTCACCTTGTACACTTAATTGTGGTATTATATTTCAGTGTTGTATTATTTTCTAATTATACCTTTAAGAACAATGACAACCAGGCAGCAAAGGAAGCAGAACAGAAAACTAGTATGATGACCGAGAACCGAGAAAGAGTAACGCTGCACTTAAATAACAACCTTTATGAGCCTGGAAGGTAATTCAATTTGGAGTGTATTCCAAAACTCTATCGCTTTAACCGGCAACATTATGTTAACATCCTGCACGCCGCACTGATGTGTTTGTATTCAGAAAATAGTGAACATGTGGAGTCTCACAGCAACGGCAAGTAAGAACTGCTCCTATGCCTACATATAGGCTGTGCTATACCAGTGACATAACGCAGACAGAAACACAACCATCCTTCACCCTGGCTGTAATCCAGAATGTAACTCTGAGGAATTACATTGCTTTGAGATGAAATTACATTGCTTTGAGATGACAAAGACACGAACACACACACACACACACAGCTCTACCTTGGAGAATCACTACTTGCATGCACAGCAGGGTTTTTGTAAACTAAAGCAAGTTCATTATTTTTGACTGGTGGGGACTGCAAATTGTCAGTCGCTCGCTTCTCGGCGAATGCACGTATAAGTTTGGAACGGTAGTGATCCCCTGCCAGGAAGTAGAGGATCGGGTCCAGGCAGCTGTTGGAGCTGGCCAGAGGCCGTGTGATTTTGTATGTCAAGTTGACAAGGTTGAGGATCCAGCAGTCTGCCTCTAGGACACGGTAAGTATAGTAGAGGGTGCGTGTGATGTGGAAAGGGACAAAGCTAACAGCAAACACAACCAGCACTATGATGATGAGTTTAATGGACTTCGTCCTCGACTTGCCCCTCTGATTGGAAGAAATCTGTCTGGGGCGACAGAGAGCCCGTGCCATTAGGTAATAACACACCATGATGATAATAAAGGGCACGCCGAAGAGCAGTGTCATGACGACCGAGCTGTAGGTGACATAATTTTCAAAATCAGAAGGACTGCTTGTGTCGTGACACAATGTGTCATTATCCCTCTGTGTAGTGGTGACAAAGATTAGGTTTGGAATCAAGCACGTTGTCACGGCTGCCCACACCAGACCACATACCAGCTGCGCATTGCGCGGCTTGGCCAGTGTGAGCGAGCGGATTGGGTGGCAGATGCCCATGTAGCGGTGCACACTGATACATGTGAGGAACAGAATGCTGCAATATAGGTTGGCGTAGAACAGGAAGCGTACTGCTTTGCACAGGACCACACCAAAGGGCCAGTGGTTGCGATTGGCGTAATAGTAGATGAGTGTGGGAAGCGACAGAACATACAGCATGTCTGACAGTGCCAAATGAACATGTACACCGTGCTAGCGTTCCAGGGACGCATCTTAGTCAGGAACATCCACAGGGCCACGGAGTTGAGCACCAAGCCCAGCACACACACTATTGTGTATGATACAGGCAGCAGGATGTATTTGAACTCTTCGTCAAAGCGGCAGCTTTTATTGGCATCCTCAGTATCCGGTGATACCGAGAAAGGACTGGAAACGTTTATTAGGAAGTGAAGTGGTGTGTTCATCTTGTAGCTGCAAAGAAAAAGACATGGAATAATTAAACAGCAAATAGAATTATCGATATATTGTTTTCAATCCAAAAAGTATGGGATCAGTTGTACTGATATGGAGAATAGACTAGGTAACGTGAGTAAGCCTTTCGATTACCATGTAACCCCTACATGTCTCAAATCAAATCCTTTTTCTCAGATTTGATTCATTCTTAGAGTGTAATTCACATTTCAGGACATTCGCCTCAGATTCTGAGATGTTAGTGTATCAAGAGCCACTGCATGAGATTTTGGATTCTTTTATATTTGTGTGTTTAATGTTTGTTTAAAAGCAAAATACGATCGTAAGTGTTAACACTTTCACCTCGAACACTCACTTTAACATTTACTACATCACATCTTTGCTAGTGTACAATCACTGAGTGCTCATTTAGGAGCACTTCCGGCAACTAGACCGTGTCTCCCTGGACACTTTTTTTTTTTTCGACTAATAAACAAGTTTCAATCTGAATATTAATTATTAAAGAACGGATCCGTGAGGAATAACTCTGCTGGAGGAAAGAAAATCTATTGAAAAAATCACAGAGACTCTAGAAGTTTCCACTACAGATACCATTACAAAATATCAGCTGAGTATTAAAAGCATTACCATTAACATTATTGGTCTTTAATGGTATCCACTAGACACAACACGCTACCAACAGAAGGCAACAAATTTCCAGTAGAGACCCATTATGACCATTAAAACCAGTACAATTCCCATTATGACCTTTAAAACCGTTAATTAAAAAGTTTTTTGTTTGTTTTTTTGTGTTTGTTTTTTTATTATATTTAATTATATTTATTCTACTGTGTATTTGCACATGTCTGTATGTTCTCTGAAATTCCTTTTCTTTCTTTCTTTTTTTTTAGAGCGAGATAAAACACAGACTTTCCTATCGTCAAAAAATTGGTTTTTACTCATTTACAAAAAGAAGAAGAAGAAGAAGAAGAAGAAGAAGAAGAAGAAGGAAAGCTTGGCATTTAGGCTTAAACACTGTAATAGTAAAGACCACTGCTATGTTTAGCATTCGAGGCAGCTAAGTGAACTGACATGAGGTTTAATGTTAGGTAGACTAACGTTACATTCTGCCCACTTGTTCTGGAAAATACTGAGAGTTCTCTTCTGAGATACTATTCTAAACACAGATAAACATGAGTAAAAATCTCCAAACCTGTTAAAGTCCGCATGAGTGGTGAATGTGTCCATTCAGGGTGTGTGTGAAGTGAAACTGAGCGCGCGCGTGTGTGTGTGTGTGTGTATGAGTGTGTGTATTTCGTGAACCCGCCCACAGAGAAGTCAATGAGAAAGGCGCGTTAAGAGTGTCTTGACTAAAACACCTCAAAAGAGAAATGTTTTCCCTCGCTTCTTCTTCTTCGTCGTCTTTTCTTCATCTTCTTCTTTTCTGAACGCACATATTACAGTCCAATTTCAATTGTATTACAGTTCAGCCAACACCTAAGAACATACAAGAACCTACACAATACGTTTGTGGAGCATCACGACTATGTGCTTTTTGAACATCCCATTCAAGATTTATTCCACCTTTTGTTTTTATAATAAGCTCCACTATTCTGGGAAGGCTTTCAGTAGAGTTTGGAGCGTGGCTGTGGGGATTTGTGCTCATTCCGCCACAAGAGCATTAGTGAGGTCAGGCGATGATGTTAGGTGGTGAGGCTTGGCACACAGTCAGCGTTCCAGTTCATCCCAAAGGTGTTCAATGGGGTTGAGGTTAGGGCTCTGTGCTGGCCACTCGAGTTCTTCAACTCCAACCTTGAGAAACCATGGTTGACCATCACTGATGTTGTTTTGTGCACAGTGGTATTGTCATGCAGGAACTGGTTTGGGAATTTTAGTTCCATCCATCCATCTTCTACCGCTTACTCCTTTTCAGGGTCACGGGGAACCTGGAGCCTATCCCAGGGAGCATCGGGTACAAGGCGGGGTACACCCTGGACAGGGTGCCAGTCCATCGCAGGGCACAATCACATACACACTCACACACCCATTCATACACTACGGATACTTTAGACACGCCAATCAGCCTACCATGCATGTCTTTGGACAGGGGGAGGAAACCGGAGTACTCGGAGGAAATCCCCGAAGTACGGGGAGAACATGCAAACTCCGCACATACATGGCCCATGAGTTACAACTGGGTCTCACCAGTCAAATGTTCATTTGTCTAAAATAACTGATACAAATGTTATTTTATCCAACTAGAAAGAGGACACTCTTTTCCAGTAATCATGAATCATTCGGTTCTCCTAATTGTGTCTTAGTTACTCGGTTATAATGTTCCAGGACCACCTGACTAGCAACAGGCGTAACAATCATAAAGAAATAAACACGATAGGCGAGGCGCTCAATAATTCTGCCCTAGATGAAAGGTTCAATAAAAAAAAGTGTGTTAATGTTCCCATAAAACAAAAGACTGTGTCTGTAAAAGACTTTGAATAACAATTTGACAGATACATTGCATGTGTTCAAATCCTGAAAGCATTTTCAAGCTATTTCCTAAGAAGAGAATCCACATCTTCCCTTTTTTTCTTTCCCGTTTGCTTGGATGATGCAAGAGCCCCAAAGACCAAGGACTAAAAATTTTATAATTGAGTCCTATGATGAGCACAACACATCCAACAATAAGCCATAACAAGCTCCCACGAGGTTTCAAGATCCATCAGCAATAACTTAAATAGCCGTAAGTGCTTATGTATGCAGGAAAGGGTTAATATTTACTTTGACAGTACAATCATTAACATGGATGAGCAAACTTTGGAAGATAATCCTGGCAGTGATAAGGACAAAATATCTTTATCTCTACAGTATCTCTGAAAGCAGTTCTATAGCAAGAATCATAGACACTATAGGATGAAGTAAAATGTCATTTCGTCTCCTTCTGCCAACAAAGTACTGCACAGATTTGCTTTAAATATTTGGACAAAATCATCAATTCAGTTTTCAGCCTTTACGGTAAAAATACACTAGATAATAAGTATAGAACCTTTTTTTATGCCATAGATTGTTAGGATTTTGAGGAAAGTGGAACGAGGAAGTGAAACAATCTCATAGAAAAACAAACCAGACTGAAAAGAACAATTGAAGCCAAATTTGTATTTTGACGAACAGCTAAAAATCTCTTGATGGAAATTTAATCACAGTGTTTAGCTGTTAATTC
Source organism: Ameiurus melas (assembly GCA_012411365.1). Taxonomy (NCBI): domain Eukaryota; kingdom Metazoa; phylum Chordata; class Actinopteri; order Siluriformes; family Ictaluridae; genus Ameiurus; species Ameiurus melas. Next base: position 18,145,438 of record CM022754.1, on the reverse strand, counting down.
TTTTTTTCAAATACTTAGGCCTACATGTACTGTATGTAGTATGTATGTATCTACATGTACTGTATATAATATGAAGAACATTACAGTAAGGGGAAAGCACTTCAAAGAAATGTTCCTCTTAAGGCATTGACAAAATGCAGGCAAAAGAAAGTGAAAGGAACAATGCAAAACCTAGCCACCAGTAAGAAGGTTTACAAATTAATTCTTTATACATCAATTTGTGTAACCCTTTAGACAGTAATACAATTTAAAACCTATTCACACCACCCCAACGCTACTTGTTATTAAATTTCTTTTTAAATTTGATCCCTTTTCATGTTGTGGTTCTGCAGTATGCTATCATTAGTTGGTTTTAAAGGATCTACTGTATATTGGTACCTTAAGAGTTTGTTTTTATATAACCAAGAATGACTCAGTCCGTGAAGCTGTGGGGATTACTTCTGTCTTTAAGGAAGTGAGTCTTCCTTGCCTCATAGCTGACTGGAAGGTGAAACTGTGTATCAGGGCTGTGAATGCCAGGGAGCTGAGTGGGAAAGTGAGAAGGACAAATACTCACTTATCTAATCAGGCCTAGATGGTCCACTCTATCTATGGGGAATAGTGTCTATTCAGTGCTAAAACAGTGTTCACTTTAGTCAAGAGGACTAGCATTTTAGATCAGACCGGCCCTCAGAGAGAGCTACTAGAGCTGCAAAATCACATGCAGCCCAACTACATGCTTTCATAAGAGCTGGAACGTAGAATGAGAAGTTGTTCTGTTCTGCGGTTCAAGCCACAAATTGAGTCACATTTGATAGTGTGATAGCACTGGGTATTTTGAAGGAGAAGGAAAAAGAGAAGCATTATTACAAGAAACAGCACCATTTAGGAGCATCTGAATAACAAAAACAGGACACGAGAACATGGTGGAACATGTAATAGTGTGCAAAAGTCATTACCCTCCCTGCTGCACTCCTTTTCCTGCTGTCTCAGTACCTCAACCCCCACCCACAACATAGACCTCAGAGAGTGCTAAATGAGTTTAGATTTTGTATTTTTGCTAAGCCCTACATTGTGTAACATTGTGGACATTGTAATTGAAAAATAAATGTAAGTTTTAAAAAAACATTAAGGAGAAGGGAAGCAAAGATGATTTGCCAGGTCATATTTGTGCAGAAGAGTAATAAAATGTTTAGGTAGCTTAAGTGGTTAAATTCCCCAAGTACATAACTCACTATTTTAGCTAATTTAAATGTTGTCTTAAAATGTGAAGGCGGATTATAAAAATAACATATTACTTAATATTATAAAATACTACTTAATTGAAATGAGTAAACAAGCTGGACAAGTGGGGTTGGGAGGTTTTGTCAGATCAGGGAGGAGAACCATCATTCCTTATGATCCAGAAAAAAAAATACCATGTCATAAAAAATGAGAACAATGCAGTTTACATGTCTGCATAGTTTTATATGAAGTCAAAGCAAACAGGGTGATGCATTACAATCTAGTTGAAAATCTTCTAACATGTCATATTTCAGATACACCCTTGACTTTTTGGAATGTATAATGCTTACTTACAGGGAGTGCAATAATATTTTAATAGCTTGGGTGCAAGCTTATTTTCATAGGGTATAATTGTGTTTAATTAGCAATTACAGTCCATCTAGCTGCCGTGTTAAGGTTAGCAGTACCAGGGTCACAGGTTGGACCATATTCACACTCTTTTATTGACACAAATGCTGAATCGTGATCAAATGATCAACTCCTTTTCATGAGGTCTCTCTGCAAACAGATATAATTTATGTAACTGCTTTATACAAGGTAAATAAGAGAGATGGAATGGCAGAGTACACAATGTAAGACTTGGGTGGTGGCTGAAATGTCAGGAAACTCTTATACAAACAAAGCAAATGTACATCGTTACTAAATGGACTTTAAGATAAAGACACAAAATTAAGGTTTGCACGCAATCCTTGTTTTTTTGTTTGTTCTGTAAAACACTAACAGTTATCCATGTCCAAGTATTTAGTCCCAAATCTTGGGCAAATTCTCCAGGATTCTCCTACGATGAGATGGGTTTGTTACACCAGATGCCCGCAGATCCTCTTCGGTAATTCCACTGTAAATAGGAGAAAGAGCACACACCTCAGCACAACTGGTATCAAATTATGCTTAACCCTAAATAGATTTTTTTTTAATCCAAAATGAACAATTAAAAAAATATCCATAAAACAGGCTCCTACATGTTATAAAGCAGATACAGACCAGCAAAGACATTCATTATTTACATTTATTCACTTGGCAGACGCTTTTATCCAAAGCGACTTACAAATAAGCAAAGCGATATATCAAGCAGAGAACAATACAAGTAGTGCTACTATACAAGATCCATTAATTGAATACCAGAGGAAGCAAAGTGCACTGAGTAGAGGTGATTATATGATTATATGATGACCTAGAGCTCGCAAAATTGGGGGGGGATGCAATAATTCATTTTAATTAATTTGTCTAATTTGTTTAAATGTATTAAACAATTGGTCAACCAATGGTGTGACTATGACTTATATTATTTATGGTCCATCGTTATCACAGAAAGAAAGAAAGAAATTGAGGAATACATATACTCAGAAATACATAAATACAGGCATAAATAAAACAAAATAAAGAGATTTGAAAAATTATGTTTATTACTATATTTATTGTGGAAGTTATTCATTAAATAAATATTGTCATTTTGTCAGGTCTTGGATACATCACATGCCATTTCAGATGCGTCATCACACTTGAAAGTAGTACACGCAACCTCCACCCCCCACCCCCACACTAAAACAAAAACATTTCTTTCAGCTGAGTATGAGCCATATACTTTGTAATAATCAGCCTCAAAGAGGCCCTTGTAAACGTATTGATGTGCATAATAAAGTGTTTAATCTCATAACATTTCTCTAACATTTAAGACCTTGATAACAGCTGCAGATATGATAGCTTCTGGGTTGAGTCATATCCCAAAAAATACATACTAATAAGTAATATCCAATAATAATATCCAAGTAAGTCCAATAATAGTGTCTATAATATTTTTGGCATCCTATTTAATGTGTGAACGCTGAATTCAGCCCTGATTTCTCGTTGACTGTGCATTACTTGCCTCTCACAGCAGGACAGCCAATGTTATTAAGTGTTCTCCCTCAGATAACATTTTTCAAAAATCTTATACAGTGGGGGAAATAAGTATTGAACGTGTCATTTTTTTCAGTAAATATATTTCTAATATATTAAGGTTATTCACATGAAATTTTCACCAGACATCAGTATTAACTCAAGAAATCCACACACAGAAATCCAAACATCCATCCATGCCAGTCCATCGCAGGGCACGATCACATACACACTCACACACCCATTCATACACTACGGATACTTTAGACATGCCAATCAGCCTATCATGCATGTCTTTGGACTGGGGGAGGAAACCGGAGTACCCGGAGGAAACCCCCACAGCACTGGGAGAACATGCAAACTCCACACACACGGCCCCGGTGGGAGAAATCCAAACATTAAAGTCCATAAATAAAGTTGTGTAATAAAGTGGAATGACAGGGGAAAAAGTATTGAACACGCTAACTGAAATTTATTTAATACTTAGTGGAGAAGACTTTGTAATGACAGCTTCAAGACACTCCCTGTATTAAAAAAAATTATTCGGCCGCAGTACTCAGGTGTGAGTAACCTTGGTAGCAAAAAGCCTTTTTACAGACCATCAATTTACTAACCCAGATAATATGAATTTGCACAGGTAGGAGGTATAATTACTTTTAGTTTTTAGTTTCTTGCCTTGGAGAGCTGCTTTTTCTTAGCGTGTCATTCCACTTTATTACACAACTTTATTTATGGACTTTAATTTCGTGAATTCTTTATATTTCCGGATTTCTAAAGTTAAATTTTTATAAATAAAATTCCATGCGAATAACCTCATAGAAAATATATTTACTAAAAAAAATGTTGACGTGTTCAATACTTATTTCCCCCACTGTAAATATCGTGTAGTTTTAATGATGTTACAGGGAGTTTTTTTTTTTTTTTTTTTTACATGGAAAGAAACCACATGGGTTAGGCATATGCAAACGTTCATTTTGTCCAAACATTCTCTTCAGTGCTGTCATCTCACCTGAAGTAATCCAGGTCATTCCAGCCATTGAGACTGAGTCCCAATGTATAGCGCTGCAGCCCCAGACTACTGAGCAACTCTCGGACTGTCTCTGGAGCTCCGTGCAGGACCGACACCTAAACACAGCAAAACACATTACATTATCACCTGTCCAGACCAATACAGACTATGGTGTAACTTAGGTACACCAGACCAGAGACGCTGGTAGGAATTTTGGGCCCCAAAAACCCTACTCCTTTTTTTTTTTGTTTTTTGTTAGAGTGCCCTAAGTGTGCCAACTCTTTTACCATGCTGTCATCTGTGTAGCAAGCTGTGAATATGAATCTAAGCACAATGCATATCAATGTATTATATCCAAAATTCTACATAAACCACCTGATTTCAATTACAATCAGGTGTTTAATAGTTTAATATTAAAATGTGTCACAGTAAGGTGTGCCATCACTTGCTCTTGTATTGAGCACAGAGATTACATAAAAATTTCTGTTCCATTAAGCACAACTTCTCCCTCAATTGTGATGCCCCCTGGTGCATTTAGTGGAGTTTGTAGGGGGTAAATGTTGAATGTAAGAAATAAAATGTTACATTTTTGACTTAGTAAAAAGCATTAATAATAATAAATCCATCCATATCACTTATCTTATACAGCTTGAAGCATATCCCAGGGAGCTCGGGGCACAAGGCAGGGGACACCCTGGATGGTGTGCCAACCCATTGCAGGGCACAATCGCACACACATTCACACACTACGGACAATTTGGAAATGCCAATCAGCCTACAACGTATGACTTTGGACCAGGGGAGGAAACCGGAGTACACGGAGGAAACCCCCAAATATCTTTGCTATATTGCCCACCCCTATGAGAGCTTGATTCATGTTTATTATATCCTGTTACCTTTGTTTATATCATATTTACACCTTTACTTCCATAGTAATCTGTGTTTTTGGTAGAGTTGGGGTACTCAATCCTGGACTTGGACTCGAGTCGGACTCGAGTAGTTTTGTACTCAAATTTGTACTTGAACTTTACACGGACTCAGATATTTTGGACTTGGACATTTTTCCGAGTACTGACAAGTCTGCGTCATGTGTAAAAATAAATAACAACTAAATAACAAATAACATAAAATCATGATAACAAGAAATTAAGAATGTCTTCCTGCCTGACCAGGGGCCTTTCTACATGCACACATTTAAAACACGCACACAGAAATTCACTTCATCGTGCGAGTACCGAACTGAGCTCTCTTTAGCAGCTTATTATGCTCACACGGTCAAATAAATACACACACACACACACACACACGTCAAAATGCAGGTGTGGCCGAGTATTCATGCAAACACAGTCATTTATGATTTAAGTGAAAGTAAACAGCTGGGGGAAAATCAGAGGTGTGTCAATACAATATAATGGATCTGTGCATTAGGTCGTAAAGTAACAGCAGTCTAATAAACCTGCTGCAGTCTGTGTCATTAATGATCATCAAACAAAAAAAGACAAAGAGAAAATCACTCACTCCTTTGACTGAATAACTTCAGTAAATGTATAAATTTATAAAATTATTCATTAATTTTTTGTCAAACAGTGAATTGCATTTTATTTTACATTTAATTGCTTTATTCAATTTCCGCAGTATTTCTTACTTGAATTGATAGACCTACCTGAGAAAACGTATCATTATTGTGAAATAAGATGGTAGTGGTATAGCTTGTTGTTATGACATGCTGATAAATGTAACTATTCTGTACTCTCTCTCGCAGCCTATAGATATAACTGTAATGGAGACGCTTCAAATAATTGAAATGTCTACTCGAACTGAAGGACAAATACAATACAATAACAAAACAGGTTCATTTGTATTTTCAGATACTTGTAATATAATAAAAGTCCTACATATAACTCTATAACCCTTTTTTTTCTTTGAAACCACTTTTTGACAGGAAAATAGCTGAGGTGCTGATGACATGAAATAAAAATATTAAATGGCAATGCTAGCTGTAATACTGGTATTTTTGTTACATTTATGTTGCTATTGGTTTGTGAAGGTTAAAATATAAATTTAACAGCTCAGTGTTGCGTTTAAAATCGCAATTTCTAATTTTTTTTCAATTGACTTACTTTTTGGACTCGCCCAGACTTGACTCGGACTCAGCCATTAAGGACTCTGACTTGAGTCCAACTCTGCCCCTTTTGAACTCGTACTCGGTTGGTTAAGGACTTGGTCTCAAATCGAAATCGACAAAGGTTAACTCGGACACTACATTTTGGCTGCCTGTTGTTGCACTTTGTTCTCTATCCACTGAGTGCAATTTAATGCAATTAGAACACTGTGCAATAAGTAACTGTAACATATAGTCTGTATTTTTTTTATTTAATAAGTGGTTATTATACATAAGGTTTCTTCCAACTCACCTCCTTTTCCCAACCATACACAGACTCAGGGTTTAAGGTATAGTCATACCCATAATGCCTTGGTAGAGCAGACCTTTGGTTTGAGGGGTACTTCTTGCATGCTGGCAAGAAGTCCACCTCACTCAAAGATTTGGCAATCTGTAGAGCAGTGAGTGAGTTATCTCCTGAAGCTGCAGGTGTCTGATCCACCATCCAGGGAGCTGATGCTTTGGAGAGGGGAACTCTGGTGGACATGTAAGGGTATAGCTTTGGTCCATTACGCACTGGTATTGGCCGCTCCTGATGAAACCTGGAACAGTCCTTCTTAACTGTCCCATGCACATCCTGAGTGAATACTGAACTGTTCACACTGGCATTCCCTACTTTTTTGGTAGGTAATATTGATTCCTGAGTTAGGTTAGGCCTTTGAATTTGTGACTGAAATGAAGCACAGGTCTTGTTTTTCTGGTTTTGGGAAGGATTTGATACGTCTGGTCCAGGGAAAAGTTGGTATGAGGAAATTGGACGTGGGGTAACATGAGTTGGGCGGTCACAAGGAGGCGTGTAAGGTGGCAAGGAGCCAGGGATTTCAATTTCTGTAAAGTCAGACCTGCGGGCAGCTCTGCACTCATGGCTATGCCCCCCTGTTACTTTAGGAAGTTGAATAACGGAGTCCTTGGGCCACACTACATTGGGTTCTTTGGGTGAGGGGTCTTCCTCTACCTGGCGCAACACAGGAATGCCTTCAAAAATGAAGTAGGCTGGGTTTGTGTAGCTACAAGGAGCTACTGTGTGGGAGGATGATACACTGGAAGAGATCCAAATAAAATTAACTGAAATCTGAGTGAATTATCAACAATTATCTAATCCAAGTCACAGAAAAAGGCTATGGTAAACAGTTTCACTTCCCATTAACAGCAAAGAAAAAAGCACATGCTACTCACGGATTATTGGATGTTCGGATGGGTGGGGGAGACCAGGGGCTCCTAACTAATCCCTTCTCATCTTTCTCAAGACAGATCCATTCTGTAGTGGGCAAAGAAACACAGATTTCATGCCAGAGAGATTTATAAATATATATAATTGTTTGAGGGGAAAACCCAAAAATGGCACAGTCCCACTCAGCTTCCTAAGGCCCCAGGATGCATCTGGGCAGGGTCTGTCATCAGGAAGCCAAAAGAGGAAGCCATAAGAGATGAAAAAGAAAGAGCAAGACCAACAGAGGAACCAAAAGCAGAAGAGCCACAGAGGACACAGCATGACTGGGTCAAATATTAGGAAGCTATACATAGCTGAAAAAAATGAATGGAGGGGTGAGACTCACCATAGCTCCTCTCCCGTGACCGGTACTTGTTCAGTGGTATATAGACCTTGATTTGGCCTCGGATGGAACCCATTTCTTCACCCCTGTGAGTCAGGCATGTTTCAAATGACTCTGAGTTATTGGCCACTATAGAATGCAGAGCCACACAGCATTCACCTGAAATAACACATGTGCCACATGCCAATCATTATAACATGCATTCATTCATTATGCTTTCATTATCACACATCTTCATTTTCAGTGAAGGTCATTGTAAATGAGAAAACAAACATAGTAAAAGCCACAGTGATTAATTAACACCTATAGTGTTTATTCATGTCCAGTTGGACACAAATAAACACTGAAAGAGGAAATTCAACACTCTAGGTATTAATTCAACACTGGGGAGTTTGCTGTGAAGAGTATACAGCATACCATATGACTCGAAGCCATCACATGACTTCACAGAGAGCAGCAAGTGTTGGTCCCGAATGTGCTCCATATCTGAGACAAGAGGCTGAAGCTGGAGAGAATAATACATCAATAATACAGACCTAGAATATGTTTAGGACTGTTGATCATAGATGTATACCTACAGTGGGGGAAATAAGTATAAGATGCCTCACTATTTCTTACAGTAAATATCTTTCCAATGAAATTTTCACCAGAAAATTCCAGCTGGATAACAATCCAAAGCATACAGCAAAGGAAACTCTCACACATGAAAATTGTGGCCGATTAATTTCTTCATAATGTTCCGGAACGAGAGGGAAGTCTTTATTTGATTAAATACGTTTTAGTTAGCGTGTTCAATCATTTTTTCCTGTGTCATTCCTCTTTATTACACATAACTTTTTTTTTGGACTTTAATGTTGTGAATTCTTTATATTTCCAGATTCCTTGAGTTAACACTGATGTCTGGTGAAAATTTCATGTGAACAGCCTCATTGGAAATATATTTACTGAAGCAAATGTTAACTCGTCCAATACATATTTTCCCCACTCTATACTATATTTACTATCTGTATATCTCTATATTTCCAAGTCTGTGAATTATGTAGCCAATGTACTTCATCATTCTTTAGACACTACATGTTCTTTAATTATTCGTGATTTAAACAGATCTCTGGTGTATCTTGGAACCTTGGGAAGCTGTTTGGAAGACCAGCTCATTTTAAGGAACCCCGGCACTTCACAGCTCTGTGAGTCATTCTCTGCTGAACGGCGCGTCTCTATATGGGAAGAGGACAAAAAGAAAACATGGAACTTCTATATGTATGTTATGAACCATGAATAATTCAGTAGAAGACAGCAAGACAAGCAGATTTTTGGTAAAACTGATGAAGAAAAAGCACCTTCAAGACATCGAGAGTGAAACTCGATGAAGAACTTGGCCTTGCTGGCAGTCTTCACTATAGCCTCAACTGTTACTAGTTCGATCCAGGACCGGTCTGAACATGAGTCTAGCTCCAAAGCAAATAAAATATATATTTGATCCACAAGAGAGTATTAAATCATGGCATTTTAAGAAAGTTTCTTTTTATCATTAAATCATTAAATCATGGCATGTTAAGAAAGTTTCTTTTTCAGAACCACTATATGCTGTAAAGATTAACGTGAACCAATGTCTAAAAATTTTATATTTTTAAAAATATTTTTGTGGTGACCGGTGAACTCAAATATAGTGTTCATTTTTTAGTAACAATTTTAAATCAATTATGAATTGCTTTAAAAAAGAAATGTGTGTCAGTCAGTCAGAAAAATGAAAGTTTAGCAATCTCTTATTAACACCATCATTGCAAGTCATTGCAACCAACAAGATGAAAGAGAAAGTTACACACCTGGTTTAGGGAACTGTGTAGTCACACTGACTTGAAATGTCGCAAAAACAGGCGAGTGATCACTGGTAAAGATGTCATCGGTACAACCTGAAGGAAATGACTAAACTTGAACAAATCCACAATGAAAAATGTCATGACAAACACATTTATTTTCAACACGTTTACACATTACCAACACATTACTGATTTAATGTCATTCCTGCATGCTATATGTGTCTTGCTTCATACAGCTGTAACTGAACTCTAAATCACAAACTCCAAGCCATTTATTGTATTGTTACCGTTAACTTATTTTCTGATGTGGCCAAATGATATGGACTTGTTTGCTTTTAAAATTGCAAGTCAGACAGGATATGACTCTGTTGGTGGACCACAGACCAGTGTTGTGGTGTCTGCAGACATATTCTAAGAAAACCTTTTTAGTCCTTGTGCTTATGATTGAATAAGGTTTCTGAAACCAGTTTAGTGTTTGAGCTTGTTTCTCATTTAAGTGAAAACTGTCACGGATACAGAAGTCATTACACATCCATTACAAGTTTTGTGATATCTTTTCGATTCTGCCAGCTTTAGATAGGTGTTAGTGATGTCAGAGACATCCAAACAAAAAAAAAAAGTCAAGCAACTGCAAAAAAAGTCAGGTTCAGTGTTAGTTTAAGGTATTGTGAACATCATACTAATACTTTTTCGGTATTAACAATCAAAATTAATAACAAAACAAAATGAGTTGGTCTTTTGTCTTAAAAATATTTAAGTTAGTTAAGTTGAAGTTTGTTTTGGGAGAATTACTCATATACAGAAGTTTACAGATTGTATATTTTAGAAAATACCACAAAAAAAAGAGAAATGATGGTTTGTACATTTGCCCGTGAAATCTAAAGCTTAATAAACTATAACAAAAATTGTAATGCAACTTGACAAGAATCTTTAGAATTGTAATAGTATGTATAACTATTATTATTATTATTATTATAATTATTATGTGAATCTAGAGTATCTTAACACACCATATGAAGTACAGGTGTTGTAAGTCTCTGGATAGGATTTCCATAGGACACGATCACACCATGAAGGCCCATTCACTCGCACCTGAAGACAGACAGAACTTGAATTAATTTTGTATGTGTATGTGTGTGTGTGTGCACATCTATACTTGTATGGATTAGACTCTAACAAGTTGTACTAGAATAAATTCCCTTTATATTTTGACAATTCATCTGTTATTAACATCAAACAAAGTACAGCATCTGATGCTATCATAAAACACATTACTCAACCCAATTTTAGTGCTCACAGCTGACCTAACATGACCATGGGCCTCTCTTAGAACAATACAAAATAGTGTCAAATTATGTCATATACAAAGTTCCTAATATTCCATTTGGGTTGGAAAGTTTCTATAAAATATGTTAACATACCGTATATAACCATATAGTAACATTAACAATATCTTAACAAGCTCTGCAAGATCTGAACATTGTACAATTAGTTGCTACAGTGAGGGGAAAAAAGTATTTGATCCCCTGCTGATTTTGTACGTTTGCCCACTGACAAAGAAATGATCAGTCAATAATTTTAATGGTAGATTTATTTGAACAGTGAGAGACAGAATAACAAGAAAATCCAGAAAAACGCATGTCAAAAATGTTATAAATTGATTTGCATTTTAATGAGGGAAATATATATTTGACCCTTCTGCAAAACAGGACTTAGTACTTGGTGGCAAAACCCTTGTTGGCAATCACAGAGGTCAGACGTTTCTTGTAGTTGGTCACCAGGTTTGCACACATCTCAGGAGGGATTTTTTTCCCACTCCTCTTTGCAGATTTTCTTCAAGTCATTAAGGTTTTGAGGCTGACGTTTGGCAACTCGAACCTTCAGCTCCCTCCACAGATTTTCTATGGGATTAAGGTCTGGAGACTGGCTAGGCCACTCCAGGACCTTAAAGTGATTCTTCTTGAGCCACTCCTTTGTTGCCTAGTCGTGTGTTTTGGGTCATTGTCATGCTGGAATACCCATCCACGACCCATTTTCAATGCCCTGGCTGAGGGAAGGAGGTTCTCACCCAAGATTTGACGGTACATGGCCCCGTCCATTGTCCCTTTGATGCGGTGAAGTTGTCCTGTCCCCTTAGCAGAAAAACACCCCCAAAGCATAATGTTTCCACCTCCATGTTTGACGGTGGGGATGGTGTTCTTGGGGTCATAGGCAGCATTCCTCCTCCTCCAAACACGGCGAGTTGAGTTGATGCCAAAGAGCTCCATTTTGGTCTCATCTGACCACAACACCTTCACCCAGTTGTCCTCTGAATCATTCAGATGTTCATTGGCAAACTTCAGACGGGTATGTATATGTGCTTTCTTGAGCAGGGGGACCTTGCGGGCGCTGCAGGATTCAGTCCTTCATGGCGTAGTGTGTTACCAATTGTTTTCTTGGTGACTATCGTCCCAGCTGCCTTGAGATCATTGACAAGATTCTCCCATGTACTTCTGGGCTGATTCCTCACTGTTCTCATGATCATTGCAACTCCATGAGGTGAGATCTTGCATGGAGCCCCAGGCCGAGGGAGATTGTTTTGAGATTCTTTTGTGTTTCTTCCATTTGCGAATAATCGCACCAACTGTTGTCACCTTCTCACCAAGCTGCTTGGCAATGGTCTTGTAGCCCATTCCAGACTTGTGTAGGTCTACAATCATGTCCCTGACATCTTTGGAGAGCTCTTTGTTCTTGGCCATGGTGGAGAGTTTGGAATCTGATTGAGTGATTGCTTCTGTGGACAGGTGTCTTTTATACAGGTAACAAGCTGAGATTAGGAGTACACTCCCTTTAAGAGTATGCTCCTAATCTCAGCTCGTTATCTGTATAAAAGACACCTGGGAGCCAGAAATCTTTCTGATTGAGAGGGGGTCAAATACTTATTTCCCTCATTAAAATGCAAATCAATTTATAACATTTTTGACATGCATTTTTCTGCATTTTCTTGTTGTTATTCTGTCTCTCACTGTTCAAATAAATCTACCATTAAAATTATAGACTGATCATTTCTTTGTCAGTGGGCAAACGTACAAAATCAGCAGGGGATCAAATACTTTTTTCCCTCACTGTATATGTGTCCTAAAATGCAACTGTAGCTCAAACTGCATTAGTAGAGATAAGTAGACTAAGTAAACTTAAGGTAGCTGTAATGAAGAGAGCTCTACCCCACTGGTCTTGTATTTCTGCCATAGGTAGCAGTCTCTGGAGCCCCGCTCATACCGGTAGGTGGGTGGAAACGTGATCTTCTCTTCCTCTTAAGAATGAGCAAGAGGGAAGAAAATATAATGTTGTCATGTCAAATCCCAAAAACAATCAACAGCACTATTGATAAAACTATAGGAGTATAACGCATGCACACATTATTATATATTTCAGTGTGCTGTTGTTTCCACCTGATCAATGCATGTGTCTTTTTTTCTAGATTATATCTGGTTCAAAAATCTGATTGCATCAACAAACCAACCTGCTGTCTTGTCTCCTTTTACACCACAAATGATAATTTTGCATGTTGATGTGAATACCTTTAATGCTTTAATAAAGATGGAGGCTTTTCAGCTATTCATCTTACTGAAAGTATGTTGTTAATTACTATCTTAGCAGTTAAGGCTCTAGGTTATTGATTGGAAGGTCGGCGGTTCAAGCCCCAGCGTTGCCAAGCTGCCATTGTTGGGCCTTGCTCAAGCATTAAAGGTATTAACATCAACATCTTAACTCTCTTTGCTCCAAGGGCACTGTATGATGCCTGACCCTGCACTCTGACCCCAGCATCCTGGCATGCTTCTTAGCATGCTGGGGTATATCGCTGTGCTATAATGTATATGTGACCAATAAAGATTCATTATCAATATTAAAAGGAATGTACTGTAGTTACAAGAGCAAAGAATGTAAAAAGTAAGTCTGGCAAGTCTATAGCGTTAAAGAGGATACCATCGGTCATTATGGACAATGTGCATTATGTTGTGAGGCATTAAGAGGAGTTTTGGTTGTCAAATGTGGGTTGATATGATGGATGTATTATTGCTTTTGCATAATATTTGGCTAAAATGGGTCTGAGACATTCTGAAGTTGTTGCAAATTCAGATCTTGATACTCAAACAGAAACAGTGTCTTGATTACAGGAAGTCCATACTAAAGTTAAAGAAAGCTTTTCTTTTATGGCGCTCTCTGGTCAGCTGGTCTGCATACATCAGCTCATCAAACTCCCGCTTCGACACATGCTTTAAAATGTCCTGCAGAAGAGAGAAACCATCAGTCAGGCATGAGAGGAATTTACCTCTGAAACGTAGTAAAGAAACATAGTGAAGAAACTTAAATATTCCAATGGTTAGGCCAAAAAAGATTCTCATGAAAATAACTCAAAAGAATGTTTAGCCCAGAAATGACATCAACAATCTAATAGGAGAAAAAAAATATCAGAAGACCACAGAAGGCCTAGGTGACCTCAACGTCAAGGTCCAGGCGGTAGTTCAGGTCACCACACCAGAAGAGATGAGTAAAGCGCAGGCTGACATCAAAGGCAGAAAGCTGCCGCTCCCCCAGCGATAACAGTCTGAGGATGTCTTGAAAATTCTGGTTCCTCCTGGAAGGGAGTGAAGAGAATACCAGAAGTCAATCTCAAACAGATCCACATACTGTTAGTGCGTTTGGAATACAATGTTCAGGGCTAGAAGGTTGTGCTGCGGCATGGAAAACATGATGCAGTCAGTCAGCACAGAAGTCTGTCATCACTAGACTTTGTGACTGTTAAATAAGCAGCAAAGGAAACTGGTTAAAACTCCTGAAAACGGTTTAAACAGAGTCATAGTGTTAATCGTGTGTGTGGCTGTGGGTGCATACCGAAGTGCTTTCTCACTGCCAGAGGTCAAATGACAGTTCACAAAGCCCATGGACGTCCCATTAAAGAGGAAGGAGATCCCTACGGCCCCTTTGTTTCCTGCAACCGTTCAGAGAAAAAAATTAAGAACTGCATATACATACATATATATATATATATATAGACTTTGGTTTTATCGGTCTACTTTCGCATGTTTTTTATTTGTTTTAGAGCAGACATGAATACCTGGACAACATGATATACATAGATTAATAATGATATAACGGTTGTGTCAGCTTTTGTTTTTTTAATTTACAGTGCTAACATGTTTGTAACCTATCGAAGTGGATATCATTGGCATTTGTAACAGTAACTCAGAGATATCTGAGCTACTATGGCTCTCTTGAGGGTTGCCTTCATATATTAACCTTGGTTTAATGATTTGTTTCTTTCTTTAACTTAGATATTTGGCTGTAGGCATTGAAAGAGAGAGAGAGAGAGAGAGAGAGAGAGAGAGAGAGAGAGAGAGAGATCTAGACTTTATGAAAGTTTTATACCGAGTGTATTCCCCAGTCCTGTCTTCACACTTGCTGTGTTTACTTGGCTGATACGTCCCTCATGCTCTGGTTTTACAAACACAGCCAGTCTGATGTTCCACAGAGACTGCAGTGCCACCTACAGGACATTTACATGCAGCACAGGATCAAAGAAGAATAAGTTAATCAAGTTACATTATTATTATTATTATTATTATTATTATTATTATTATTATTATTATTATAAACAGAGCTTACATTAGCATATGTATGTCAACGTATCAATTTTACAATTTCAGCAATTGTCAGTCTCTAACCTGTTTGAAGTCGATATGGGTGGCATTTTTGAGTGTAGCTCTGATATGTTCAGTCCACTCCTTTTCTCCTTGAGGGTTGTCCTGTGTGCCAAATGCATAGATATCATGAGGCAGACAAGCAGTGGAGTCATCAGGAGTCAGTCCCAAACCACAGCATGTAGCCCAGGACTGTAGAGTAGCGGGAGGGGGAGAGCCACCTACAAAAAAAGATCAAGTAATAATAGAAAAAATAGTTGCCACTTTTATGTGTTTTTTTTCTTACAGTTGTTTTACAATCTGCATAATGAACAAGTAACAAATTTTAACATCATTTACATATCTGCCACACAACAAATTTGGAACAAGTTGTTAAATTTATAATAATAATAATAAAAAAGGTAACATTAGCGTTATGGTCAAGGACATGATTCATAATATCTTCTCACTTTGGATGAATTTGGTATGAACAAACTCCAGCCAGAATTGCCATATAGACACAGTATGATGCATAATGATGCTACATTTTATTTGTAAGCACAATATCATTTTATTTATAACATTATTTCAAACAATAAATTTACAGCTTTACCCATGTTCCAAGTGCCCACAAACACCGAGATGGCATCAGGCTCATTCTGTTGGGAGTATGTCTTCTTCATCAGCTGCAGAAGCTGGCAGAAAGCCTCTCTTTTCTGCAGGCAGAACAATCACATGTTAATATTTTGCTCAAAAGGATTCATTGTGATTCTGTTTACTTATATATTAAAATATAATTGTTAAGTCTGTTTTCTATTTCCTCTATTTCCTGCACTATTATAGGACTACGTGCTTGCTGGTTTCTCTGCACCATGACAAGCTGTGGTTTTGTGTTTTTGTTTATTCACTTTTATTAACTTTTTTTTTATTAACTTACCCTTTAGTGGCACAATATTTAATGCAACTATAAACGTGAAACTATGAACAGTATCATGTGTCTTTCTTTAATTAATTAAACAAATTTCTGTGGCATAAGAGAAATAAAACTTTCCAGTAAGTTCATGTCACACCATTTTCCAATAAGTACACGCCCTGTTGTTTTATATTCCCAATGTAATACTTTTTTTTTTTTTTTTGACTAACCTTAAAGCTCTCAAACAGCAGCTCTCTTGCAGGCTTGTGATGACTGTCTACTACCATCCTCAGCTTAGCTGGGCTGCTCTGAAACTTTACCAGCTGCACAACTGACATTCCAGCATACATTACAATAAAATTGCAGATTTAAACTATCATTTTGTATTACAGTATACTTTGTTTGTAATATATTATAGTGGTATAATATAGTATGGTTTGAGACTGGACTATGTCAAAGTTATTTAGTTCTGCAGTGATGCAGGCAAACTTACTCCTGTCATGTGTGATTGTCTCTATGCCAAATGAGCCAGTCTTCCTGTCAAAGAGCAGCATGCCATTGTCCACATCCACTGATACCATCTGCCTTCCATACCTGACCACCTTCACCTAAATATGTACAAACACACACCCGCAGTTATAATATTTATACTATATACTCATGGGTATAGCAGACAGGTGGCCATGTTTCACGCTGTAAGTCAGCGGTCCCCAAGCTTTTTTGCGCCACGGACCGGTTTAATATCAGACAATATTTTCACGGACCGGCCTTTAAGGTGTGGCGGATAAATACAACAAAATAAAATGATACGACCGGCATAAAAACTGGGGTATTTAAAAATAACAACAATAAAATTATAAACGTGAATCCAGTGTGAAATCGCAACTTTATTAGCAGCGTCCTGGCAACATCACACCAACAACATAACATTTCCCCCAACGCTTAATCTATCACGTGACCGAGTAACGTATCACGTGTCCGAGACAAGCGTCTTGGCATGCGTCAAGAGTGAGTCATAGACGTATGTGACGGAGAGAATCCGGTCATTTTCTATTCGTTCAGACTCAGATAATAAATAAAACGGAAATAATGTAAGTTATTTATTCTTAGTGGTAGAAGCAGTACTAGTAGTAGTAGAGGTAGAAGCAGTAGTAGTAGTCGTAGCAGTAGTAGTAATGATAGAAGCAGCAGAAGCAGTTGTAGTAGTAGTAGTAATGGTAGAAGCAGTACTAGTAGTAATATTAGTAGTAGTAGTGGTAGAAGCAGTAGTAGTAGAAGCAGTAGTAGTAGAAGCAGTAGTAGTAGTAGTAGTAGAGTAGTAGAAGCAGTAGTAGTAGAGGTAGAAGCAGTAGTAGTAGTAGTAGTAGCGGTAGAAGCAGTAGTAGTAGAAGCAGTAGTAGATACATAAACTGTTTATTACAACTTTTACAAGTTGTTGTTTTCCACAACCTTAGGCATACACTCAGTTACCTCACACACAACACCAACACAACCATGCCCCAACTCATAAAAAAATCACAACCAGTGAAATCACAACACAAATTCACACCACACACAAACACAACCACAAAACCACAAACCACACAGTTGTTGATGTACAAACCACAAAAGAAACCATTGTTTGCTAAGATCCAAAGTGTGCCTGTGCAAAAAACGCAAAACAACCAAAACCACAAACCGTTGACAACAACCAAGTTGACCACCACTGTTGTTGTTGTTGTTGTGACCGCACATCTGTCTACCACAAACCGTTGTTACAAATTAACCAGCAACAAAAAAAAACAAGCTGTTGCTACAAACGTTGTTTGTCACAAACCACAGCAACAAGAAAAATCACACATACCAAAACCATAAAAAAAAAAAGCTGTTGCTACAAACCGCTGTTCACCAAACCACCGCACATAAAACCCACAGTTACAAACCAATGTTGTGACACATGGACACAACTTTGATGATGTCACAAAACACAAACCAAACCACAAGTGTCGTACAAAAACTGAGTACAAAAGTGTTGTGTGTTAAAACAAAGCTGAGTGTTAGCAAGCACCGCAGAGCAAACGCGGGGCCAAACCGCCATGTGATCCGCTTTACAAACCACACATCAGACCAAACGCGGACAGGTACCACACACAAACCCAACAACAAACCACAAAAGCACCCGTCTGTTGAACAACAAACACAAAGTGTTACAGAAGGAAAAAAACAAAAAACAAAACAATCACAACCACACACCCAAACAGATAAAGCATAGAACACAACGTGTTGGGTGTTGTGGTGCAAGGGACAAAACAAGAGAAAAAAAACGTTGTTGGTAAGAAAGCCACAGATACAAGTGTGTTACAACGCACACAACTGTTCAGTTGCCAAACAGTCAAAATACACACAACAGGACACAATTGACACACTCAGCACACAATGTTGCAAACACCAAACCATTCAGCAAAAGTTGCAAACACAACCATAGTGTTACAAGCTAGCCAACGGGCTGTTTCCAAAACGCCCCCTACAATTCACAAGCGATCAATACAAACCCCAACAGTGCCAACAACAAACTGTTGTGTTGTTGTAGACAACAGAAAGCAAGAACTGGCAAAAGTTGTGTAAGAAAAGTAAGGGGGCGCTCTGTGTTGAGTGGGTGTTGTTGGATTGTGTTAAAAATACAAACCTCACATGTGTTTTGTAACAAACCTCTTAAACAACCACAACAAAAACAATTACACACTACAACCCAACACAACCTTCGCAAACCCAACACAATGTGTGGGCTCTGTTCCCAAAACCCCCCCCCGCTTAGGTGTGTTAAGAAGTACAAAAAAGCGGAAGGCAAACAGTGGAGACAACAGAATCGAAGTGGCTAGGCCAACCCAAATTCACAAGAGTACAACCAACAAGTCACAAACCCTTTCTAACACAAACTTGACCACAACCAAGTCACAAAACCACTTCCACTGTGTGGAGTCATTGTGTTACAGTGGTTGCCCGGGCACACACCAGCACTGATTCAAACGCCCATGTGTTTGTGTGTTAAGAACACGACAACAAGAGGGTTTTCACACACAAACCACACACTTCAAAATACACACACAACACAACCGAACAAATCACAACGTTCACAACGTGTACAAACACAAATGTTTTTACCAGCAAAATCAGACTGTGTTGTATGTTGGAGCCAATACACGTAGGTTGGTTGGTAGCAATAATAGTAGGTAGGACCATAGCACTAGAGTGGATAAGCAGAATAGTGGTCGTAGCGTGAGTCAGCAATAGCACCAGCACCAAAAGTAGTGGAAAGAGCAGAGGGCAGTTCACAGCAAAAAGAAATAGTTGTAGCAGCCCAAAGGGGAAAGACGACAACGGGAACAAACAAGACAACACAGGGAAGAACGTAGGAGTAGTAGTAGTAGTGGCAGAATCCAGTAGCATGAGTAGCACTAGTAGCAGTAGCAGCAAGGTAGCATAGTAGTACAGTAGAAAGTGACAGCAATATAAGTAGTAGAAGTGAGAGTAGTAGTAGTATAGCAGTAGTAGTAGTAGTAGTAAAGAAGAATTAGTAGCTGTAGCACGGTTCACGAGGTCAATATGGAGATGATACCGAAACCAAAAGACTATCTTTGAATTAACAAAAAGAACACCTACTACAATAAAGATCTTTCTAAATGAGAAACATCTCTGGGAAACAACATCCCACAACATCTCCAGGAAATCTCAAGGCTTTTTATTGCCACCCCAACAAAGCCATTATGTCTAACCTGGCCAGCCCACTGTAAAAGGTCTGTCTATGCCCTGGATATCCTGCACAGCTATGTTGGTGAATGAGGAACGAGGATTTACCTGAAAGCTGTGCACAGGTATGACCTTGGCAGGAGATTTTACAGACGATACAGACTCAGGTACAGACACTGGTTGCACAGATAGGTTGTGATTTGTCACAGCCTCTTGGAGGGCTGTGAGGACCTGTGAAAAGCCATGGCACCATTTAAACATAACAACACCAAAAGAAATAAAGTTATAAACACCTCTTATGAAGAATAAGTAATGTAACATTTGCGAATCATGACTGATGAATTTGTAGTGATTTTGAATACCCTTGTCTCCAGAGAAGATAGCAGGTTGCATAGAGTTGTTATTTTGTAGAGCAGAGTATCGAGGTTCTCCTCTGGACACTTTCCCATATTCTAAAGAATTTAAAACAGGGTATATAAATACTGGACATGATGAAGAACAAAGTGTCTTTTTTTTTTTTTTAAAGCTACAGTATGTAGGATATTTGTGATATCAAAACAGGGGGAAAATCGTGATTATTGAGCCAGGGAAGAACAATATAATATTTAATGTGTGTAATATAATGTTCATGAGCTGTGGTGTTATCCTGACAGTCAGGAAAATTATCCTGATAATTATCTTGGTGATGCATCTGGCAATCGCAGTAAGAGCTGACCTTCTGATAGTAGCTTAAATACAAGCTGTTTTTGAGAGGATTTGCTCTTTTATCTGGGCTTTATTTCAGCTTGTAGTTCTATATCAGAAGCAGAATTGTAAACTATGTGAGTTATGGGCATAGTAGTGAAAATCCAATTAGGGGCAACAAGCTTTACTTGCAGTCAGTTGTAACACATTTATACTAATGATACAGGCAATAGAGATTTTCAACAAAGCAAACAGTTCCTCTACATTATGCCAATGAGGCCGCCCAGTGTGAATAAAATAGTGTCACAGAGGCTTGTGACACTATTTTATTGAGGCTTTGCATTCCGTGTCACGTCTCATGGAAAATAGTCTTTCGATCAGCTATGCAGAGTGCAAGTTGGTGAAGTTAGTGATTTCCCTGTGTAAATACACCTGTATAAATAGGGAAATAACTGATGAGTTGAATCACATGTTGGACTGGACTGAGTGATGGACTGTAGTCATCTAGGATAAGACTTGGGCACCTTAGTCTTTGATTATATAAATGAAAAAATGCCATTTTGTACATTTTAAGGAATGTGCCAAAACTAAAACTAGCCCTTTTTTTAGCGCCTCTAAATTGTTTCGTCCAAATCTAAATCACTATTTTCAATATTGTCATATGGTTTACCTGGATTTTAGGACAGGTCAAGGGACAACTGGGATGGTCAAAGACTTTAGCGAGGGTCTCCAAACTGGACATCGTCTGATCAATCTCACTGTAGATGCCAGAATTAAAGATAAACATTTTCCTAAAGATAAACATATTAAAGCAGTATTTTCTAGAACTGAAGCATATCTGGCCAGTCTGGGAATTTTTTGTTTGTTTGTTTGTTTGTTTGATATAGTACTGGAAATCACAGCCCACCATTATCAAAGCTATCACATTTCATTTTGATTTCTCATAGCTATCAGGCCATGTGTCTGGACACTTAAGTTGACACTAGACACTTAATCCAAACCTCAGTAACTCAAAACACAGATAGGCCTAGAAATAATGTCATCGTGGCGATAATGTTTTCTGAACTGTATGGCCAAAAGTGGACCGCTGACAAATCACACCCATATGTGCTTATTGATCATCCCATTCCAGGTCTAGTACCCCCTTTTGCTCTTATAAAAGATTTGCACTGTAAAAACAATGGCTGTAATTAAACGGTTAATGCAATATTTTTGCTAAACCCCTTGAATTAAAGCTGAAAGTCTACACTTCAATCCCATCTGGATTGCTGCATTTCAAATCTATTGTGGTGGTGTACAGAGGCAAAATGGCCAAAATTGTGTCACTCTCCAAATACTTATGGACCCGACAGTGCATTCCATTTTCACCAGCAGCTACCATGATGAAGTCTAAATTTCTGTCGGATAAAGAGTGGAGTGGTACCTGTGCAGTTTATGGCAAGTGGTGCATAGGATTCGCTGGAGAAAGTGTAATCCTGACCCTCCTTTCTTCAAACTCTCCAGATCCAGATTCACATCACCACGCAAGTATTCACCAAGCAGAGCCACCATCTCAGAAGCCACACTACTACTACTACTACACACACACACACACACACACACACACACACACACACACACACACACACACAAGTTATGCCATTTGTAATGCTATAGCATTCATTTCTAACTGTAGTATAGAACATCTCCCTATACCTCTGCAGTACATTATTCACAGTAGAAATCACTTGGATTTGAAATTGGAGGTTGACTATAATGATGAAGTAATATAGAAAGTTGCATGTGTAATATGTAAAGTCGTACGTGTTAACCTGTTTATGGTGATGCCCTGCAGTCTTTGCAGAAGTAGCTGAGATGCTGGTGTTTGAGTTGCAGGAGGTGACTGGGCTGTAGGGGGCGCCTGAGCTGCAGGAGGGGAAGCCACAGGGTTCCGCGCCTGAGCTGCAGGAGGGGAAGCCACAGGGTTCCACACTGAGCCTGGCTTCTCATCATCCCCATCTACAACATGAACACATGGCATTATAAAAACCGCAATGACAGATTTGGGAATGAAGTTCTACTTATGCATTTAAGACATATTCCCTCTCTGAACTTTCAGTAGCTAAATTTTCCAAATACAAATATTCTAGCAGACTGTGAGCCAGGCCAGTAAAGATTTTAATTCTAGTCTTTACCTGCATGAATAAATCAATACTTTGAGCACTTGTTTTTTTGTTTAGTTTTTGTTTTTGATCTCTGAGTGAAAACGTGTTGGATATCTGAGATGTGTTATTACAGCAATCAAAAGTATATTTATTTCATATATATATATATATATATATATATATATATATATATATATATATATATATATATATATATATATATATATATATATATATATATATATATATATATATATATATGTATACACATATGTATATACATATATATATATATGTATATATATATGTATATATATGTATATATGTGTGTATATTGTATGTATATATATATATATATATATATATACATGCACACACACACACACATATATACCCCTTTTATACACTAATTTTATACACTTTTCAGTGACAAATTGCAAAAAATTTATTGGATTCTTTTGACACAAAATTGTACATGAAACATGCAAGAAAAAAAAGTTAGATGTGGTTATATGTAAATGCAGAGGATTTCAAGCTTGATTGGTCACATGAGTGTGCAGGGACCGAATTTCCCGACAAGGAGAGGAATGTGTCATAGTTTTTACTTGGGGTGACATTTTGCTGAACCCACAAGAGACTGAAAAAAAAATAATGATAATAAAGTAATCTGAAACTTTTACTTAAATTACCTGAAAGAGCAAACGGTTTCCTTTTGGTGACTGAAGTTAAGGTTGGAGTTAGTTTTAAGTCTAGGCATGTTATTAAATATCTGCATGAATATTTATGTCAAGATCCTCACGAAAAAGACAAACCTGCGTGTGTCTCTTACCTGAGCTCTCATCCACTAGTTCTGTCTCTCTCACAACTGGATAAAGCAAAGGGATCACCAGGCCCTTATGAGCTTGCTGGTATCCTAAAACTAAATCACCAAGAGTTCGGAAACAGTTCACCTGCACGCCTTGTGTGGTCTGTAAAAAAAAAAAAAAACCACACAAACACACACCCTCCGCCCATACACACACACCACAGAGAACAAGAGTAATGATTCACCATGACACCATGACAAACGGACATATCATACTGGTTTCCCCCAAACATATTTAAACCCATCACGTTCATCCCCTACTCCAGCTGTACCACTGGGTTTACACCTCTGTAATAATGTCAAGCAGAACAGTGCCATGGAAACTGCCCAGCATTCATAGAAGTAAGCGCCAGTCCAGTGTTTTGTAAATTTTGCCACCATTCTAAAAGTTAAAATAGACCCCAGATTTTTCACAATAATAAACCATGTGAAGCTTCAACCGATTTCTTGCAGTTTCCAAAAATCATATGCAGCCTTCAAATTATTAAAAATCTATTGCTACAAATACTGCATGTGCTTGAGCACATATTTTCTACTTGCATGCAAGTGTGTATGTGGGAGTCACAGAGACACTGAGGTATTCTGGCGTATTACCATGCTAAATCTGAAACCTTAACCTCAGTGCCCAGAGAAAATGGCATGGCTTTCTTGGGCCTTTATAAAAGCCCTATTCTGCAAGGGAATCAGACAAATGTCAAAGGTCTTTATAATTGATCAGCTGATCCCCACAAAAAAAGACTACATACATTCAGGACGAACATACATAATATCATTTCATACAGACATTTTTTTGTTTGTTTTTAGAAAATTGTATGTGCCTAGTATGGGAGACAAGATATTTTTTGGCATATTCAGTCACCTTGGTTGCCAAAAAACAGCAGCATTTTACTCCAGACTGGAGGAAAAGAGCTTCTTGAAAAACGCTTAAAAGGACAGAAAGAGACAGTGGGAGAGACTGGTCTGGAAAAAGTCTGCCATTTAAATAAAATGAACCGAGAAACCAGCAACTATTCTTACTTCTAAAGAAAGACGCAACCACAAACAGCACTGACAGAAAGCGAGAAAGTATGTGTTTGAGGTAGTTCGGGGGAGGTTGGCAGGGGGTTGGGGGAGGGTTGGTGGGCATGTTTTTATATATTGGTGGGGACCAAATTTCCCCACAAAAATAGGAATATCTGACTATTTGACAATTTTGAACTTATGGGAACATTTGTCTGGTCCACACATGGAAAACTCTTCTTTTTTAACTTCAGCTTTTATTTTAAAAAGCTAATAAAACTAATCTACTTACTTTCTGTTACTGAGGTTATGGTTAGGGCTAGGGTTAGGGTTAGGTGTACACATAGTGAATAGCAACATTAATAATTAAATGGAAAAACCTCACAAGGATAGTAAGACACGTGTGTGTGTGTGTGTGTGTGTGTGTGTGTGTGTGTGTGTGTGTGTGTGTGTGTGTGCATGCTTGCGTGCAAGTGTGAGTGTGTTTGATTAATTATTGAAGAGCTCATGGGTTTAAGTTATGT
Source organism: Ameiurus melas (assembly GCA_012411365.1). Classification (NCBI taxonomy): domain Eukaryota; kingdom Metazoa; phylum Chordata; class Actinopteri; order Siluriformes; family Ictaluridae; genus Ameiurus; species Ameiurus melas. The sequence continues at coordinate 18,120,245 of CM022754.1, read as the reverse complement.
TTTACTTCAGCAACTGTTGTGTTTGTCTCCATCTGAATTTAATAAAAAAAAAAAACAAACAGCAAATGAATGGCAAAAATACTAAAGTTAAATATGAGTTAAAGCACATTTACATCCCAGATAGGGCTTACAAATGTAAAACACAGTCACATAATACAAATGTATATTTTATAAAATATTATATAAAATAAGAAAACATCACATTATATCATCAAAATTGTTATAGTACAGTGCCCTCCACTAATATTGGCACCCTTGGTAAATATGAGCGACACAACACAACACAGGTTTATAAATAAATAAAAAAAACTTTGTTAAATATAGGTGTGCAACAATTATTGGCACCCTTTTAGTCAATACTTTGTGCTACCTCCCTTTACCAAGATAACAGTTCTGAGTCTTCTATAAAGCCTGATGAGGTTGGAGAATACATGGCAAGGGATCTGAGACCATTCCTCCATACAGAATCTCTCCAGATCCTTCATATGCTGGTGTATTCTCCTCTTCAGTTCACCCCACAGGTTTTCTGTGTGTTTCAAGTCAGGGGACTGGGATGGAGATGGCAGGATCTTGATTTTGTGGTCAGTAAACCATTCTTGTGTCGATTTTGATGTATGTTTTGGATCATTGTCCAAACATTCTGGCAGAGGCAGTCAGATTTTCATTTAATATCTGTTGATATTTGATAGAGTCCATGATGCCATGTATACTAACAAAATGTTCAGATCCTCTGGCTGAAAAAACAGCACAAAAACATTAAAGAGCCACCACCATATTTAACCGTAGGCATGAGGTACTTTTCAATATGGCTACCTCTCTGTGTGCGCCGAAACCACCTCTGGTGCTTATTGCCTATTAAAAGCTCTATGGTGTGACCATAGAGCCTGATCCCATTTGAAGTTCCAGCATTCTCTGGCAAGCTGAAGATGCTTGCATTTGTTTTTGGATAAGAGTAGCTAATTTTTTCTTGAAACCCTTCCAAACAACTTGTGGTGATGTAGGTGACTTCAGATTGTGGTTTTGGAGACTTTCTGACCCTAAGAGGCAACTAACTTCTGCTATTCTCCAGCTGTGATCCTTGGAGATGTTTTGGCCACTAGAACCATCCTCTTCACAGTGCATTGAGAGAATATAGTCACATGTCCAATTCCAGGTTGATTCTTAGCATTTCTAGTTGACTGGAATTTCTTAATTATTGCCCTGATGGTGGAAATGGGCATTTTCATTTACTTTTGCTATTTTTTTATAGCCACTTCCCATTTTGTAACTCTCAACCTTTTGCCACACATCGCAGCTATATTATTATACATCGTTACCTCATATTTATACCCTTGTGAAACAGAAAGTCAAGATTGAACAATTTCCTGTTCCTAGTCACCTAGGTGTACTAATTTCTTTTTTTAATATTAATGGGATTAGGGGTGTCAATAATTGTTGCACACCTATATTTAACAAAGATTTTTTTTTTGAGAGCAGAGTATTTTTGTGAATCTTTCTAAAGGTTAAACAATAAAGACAATTTTTCACAGCATTCTTGGCTCATATTTACCAAGGGTGCCAATATTAGTGGAGGGCACTTTATACTCATAGATAGAACCAAACCCACACACATGCTCATGCAAAATGACCCATTCCAGCTATTCTGCATGGGATAGCTACTATGTGTGGGTGTTCATGGAATCTGTGTGAAACACATCATTTACTCAGTAAACTATTGAGCTCATTCACCAGACATGCAGTCACTTGGAGCCACACACAACAAACACTGCTGGAACAAAACCAAATCACACTTGAAGCTCAAGAATTACACTGTTCCTCTTGTCCCTGTGAGTTCTTATAGTTTAAGGAATTGAAAGTGCTACACTCACATATAGCAAAATCCTAGTATTCCTTTACATTTTAATGCAAATACTGTCCCAATATTAGAATTTCTACTAATGGCAATGATTATTTGATTAGGATAGAGATTAGGATTATAGACACATTAAACATAAGGGTCATGGTGGTTTTCAATACTGTAGCTAATAATGTGTGTCCTCACCTGAACAGCCAGCAACCCATCTGCATCAGGAAGGATGCGGTAAGTGTGAACATGACGTTGGAATCTAGAAACAGCACAAAAATTATATTATTACCCATGGTAACAAAGAAAAGAAACTATACCATAAAAACCAAAGTGGCCACAGCAACCCATTTACAAACTATATTTATGTATGCCATACCACACAATGATCCAGTTACTAGCCAGTGTAATCTTGTTCATCCGCTGTTTGGCTCTTCCTATCTCTTTTTCCCCCAGCCCTTAACAATTCCTTAAGTTTGAGCCAGCTTGTGACAATGAAATTACAGCTGAGCCTCCTCAAAAACAGGTTTGAATGAGTTTGATTTTTTTTTTATCGTTTTTTATTTTTTTTTAAAAGCTACTTTGTGTAAAACATATAAATACACAAAATGAAGAACAGAAATAAGCAGAAACCAGAGATGAGTCACGTAGAAGGTTAAGGTGACAGTGAAAGGAAGTGAAAAAGAGTAGGATGAAAGAGAAGGTAATGTTGTGGATTTAGAGTATTAAAGACACTGAATGCTGGACGCCTCAGGCTTCAGGAATGTGTCTAGAAGGGAGAGTAAAAAGGGAGCAGTGCAGTCTATGGACCTCAGGCTTTTCCTCCAGAGGCCAGGCAGAGAAAAGGGGAGTTTAGCTGTCTGAATTATTCTGATCTGGTGGGGATCAGGAAAGGTTTCGACTGGCACTAGCACCTTCGATGTCTATCTGACTCTTCCCTTTAAATCTACAATAAATATCAGACAACTCTACAGAAATCTAGACAGAGGATATGCAAAAACCTAAAAACAAAATCCAAGCTGCTGACTGATTGGGTTCTCCAACAGCTCATTCCTTTTTACCCTCAGCATCAATAGTCCTAAAGTAGGTATGTTTCATGTATACATGGGGGACAGCTGCCAGAAGGCAATAGAGTGTGATGATCGCTCATGTTCTTGGAATTAAACAACTTCCGAGAAACAACATGTGCGATTTCTGAAAGCATATTGTATACCAAATGAAAGAGTCACAACCTGAAGTTTAACTCCTGAAGGAGTCACCGTCTGGTGAGGTAGTTGCTGATAAAATCAGCCTGCCAGCCAGCATGGATGAGGGCTGAAGCCTGTGTGCACAAATCTGTGTGTGTGTGTGTGTGTGTGGGTGTTACTCACAGTAGACAAAGCGCATAAGCACCAGGCACAGACTCGCTGTCCCGCACCAGGAAACTGCCGTCCTTCCCGGCTCGAGCGAGCAACTCCTCTGCCTGAACCCGACTAATGTCCCTGTGATACCATGCTGGTGCTGTCATTATGGCCCAACAAGGCCACGATCAAATAGCTTCTGAGTCCTTATATCCACCTTTTAACAGCCAGGACAAACAAATCAATGGTAGCTATCCAAAAAAATGATCCAAGGCAAGCAGAGAAAGGATCAAGGAGAAGGTCACAAGAAGACCTCAGCTCATACAATTTTCTCATGCCTGCAAGACATAAATGTCTTCAAAGTACTTACAACAAAACTAATCCACCATCACCAAAGCCAAATGCTGTCTTGACATAAAAAAAAAAGTATGTTTGCTTTCGCAGAAGTGTGCTGAGGGTGTCTCCAGGACCGGTTCCTTCAGTATGAAGATTTGGCACTTGTTCGGATGGAGGATGATCTGCAGAGAGGTTCCTTCTCTGTTGTGTTACTCCCAGAGAAAAGTTGTTCAGCTGAAGCTGTGAGGTCAGCAAAACAGTCGACTCTCATGTAAACACTAACACAAGCGTCTATTGTCCCTTATACAAATGACCGGTATTAAAAACTTTTTCCAAGAAGAGGAACTAAGAGCAGAGCAAAAAAAAACCAAAAAAAACAAGATCTGGTTCGAAATCCAAGTGCGCATCAGAACAGAGCAGAGCAGAGCCACCACAAAATTCAAATGATTTTCCACTCAGTCATTTTAGCCTTATAAGGAAAACAAGGGGAGTAACCCCTCCGAGAAGTTCAGCTGATGTCTGCAGCCTCCACTGAAGTGCAGTCAAACGCAACTGGGAGTCCATTAAGAAGTAGTGTCAATACAGCAGACATGTCTAGACTTCATGTGCAGAGACGTGCATGATGAAAACAATGTCTTCAGGTCCCTAAAATTGCTTCCACAGAGATGCAGGATTGCAGCCAACAGCCCCCACCGAGCACTGAGCAGACGTAGGAAGTGCTTCGCTGTTTCACTGCTCCAGATGGCAGAAAAGGAAGAGAGTTGAGAGAGAGAAAAAAAACACTTTAGAAAGAATTCCTCTGAGTGACTTCACTTGATCGCTGGTGTGTGAAACCAAGTCCAGCCCACTGTCTCATTCTCTTAAAGCCAAAAATGCTAGCTCTTACATGCTCTTAAGGACACAGACAGATACAGCAAGGTGGTGTGCCATATCTGACTCACCTTTAAATCAATGTTTGTGTATACAGTGCTCTCTTTATAATTTATTTTAAGCGTGCCATTTCCCTCTTTCCCTGTTTGCCTCGGTTGGTCTCAGGAAGTTGAGGGAGCAGCCTCCTCCTCCATATGGATATGATCATTCCCTCTCTGTCCTTCCACAGACTTGCTCCTCCTTCGTCCATTTTCTTCCTTCTTTCTTTCTTTCTTTCTTTCTCCAGCTTTTTCTCCACTGGCAGCAGCCTGGCTTTTCTGCCTCACCCTACTCAGCAAAAATGTGCTGCACAGCTCTGGCTGGCCCTTAACCACCAAAGCAAAACATCTCTCTCTCTCTCTCACACACACACACACACACACACACACACACACACACACACACACACACGCACAAATAAATAAAAGCTCATGCCAAATCCCATCTTTGTTCAACGGTCTGCAGTCTAATAAGTGTTTTTTTTTGTCTAAAGTAGTTTGATGAAGGAGGTGAGGTATGAGCCCCTATGTGATCCCCCATGCTATATTATTTTCAGTCTGTTTGACTGTGGAAACAGACCACAAACAGATGAGGGTACAAGTTATTGGATACACAATCTACCGGTCCCACACAGCAGGATTTACCTTTCAGCACCCCCTGCTGTTCTGATGCAGTCATAAACAGTAAACACAAAAGGAAAAACATCCTGACGTCTCACAGTGATGGACAATTCATGAACACATCAAACTTTTCCATGATACTTTCTTTGTTTTGTTTCATGCTTATGAATCGAGCCTTTATTCATTTGTATTTTTTTTAGATTCATTATTCATGAAACGGTATCAAATATTCAGGTAGTTTCCAAGTGTGAATGCCACTCCTGAAGCTAAGTTTTATTCTGCGCAGTGACAGTAAATACAAGTTAATGGTAATGCAAAGTTATTTTTATTTTTAAAAAGCAGCTAATAATCAAACAGGGTGGTGTTGATTAGAGGGAAGGGGAAGGTTAGTCGATGCTTTAATTAAAATTTCAAACAGCAGGCTATAATGGAAAATAAACATAAAGATAAACTGCCCAATAATTCTGCCTGTTTTGTTCTTTTGTTCAGTAGTCTAAAGCCATGGTTCTCAAAGTCGGGTCTGTGATATTCTAATTGTGTTACAGTGGTCGAAACCATCATTTAATTAAGCCATAATATGCTATTATGCACATGAATATTCTCAACTGCCCAGCTCAAATTAGCCAAAATCGTATTGTATACATTTAAATAATGTGCTTTAAAAAAAAAGAAAGTTTAGAAGTTTGTTTGTTAAATAAATTTGTACAAATGGAAGCCATCTGTTCTATTTTTCAGTTAGATGTGTTTTGTTGGTGGTTTTTTTTTTTTTTGACTGTAAAATGTTTTAGAACCCCTGGTTAAAAGGATACACACTACACTTGAGTACAAAGGCTTATTAAAAATAATTGTAAACCTAAACATGGGTTCATGAAATAGAACAATGTTTGTAATCAGGTTGACCTGGACCATATAAATTTTATTTTTATTTTTTTTTTTTTATACACAAAAAAAATAAAAAAAAAAAAAAAAAAAAAAAAAAAAAAAAAAAAAAAAAAATATATAAAATATATATATATACATACTACATTATCATAATTATTAAAGCAGCTAATGTTTAATGTAAGAATAAAATTAATTCAATAATGCTTTGCCTACACCTAAATTTAAGCTTAGCATCATTGGAAACATTTAGGCTCTTTTAACTTATTTTTATTTATTTTTTTTACACTTTTTAAATAAATGTTTTTCTAAAAATAAATAAATAAAATAATAATAATAATAAAATGAAATTAAAAAGTAAAAAATAAAGAGTAGGTCAAAACTGTAAGATATTTCTAACCTTTTATCCACCAATATATAAATCATTCACACACACACACATACACACACACACACACACACACAAACACCTGCCCCTCTGTGGTGGCCATTTTTGCCATCGTTTCAGTGAATCCCCTTTCACAGAAAGGGCTGCTTCTTCCTCAGTAAGTGTATTTTTAAACCTTTTGCATATTGGTGAACTTGTGTGGTGTATAGTGGTGTTCAGCATACTGTGCCTATATGCAAACATTCAGTTTCGCATGTGCCTTCTTGTGTTGAATAGCAGTGGTATTTTAGACAGCTTGAACATGCAGATAAGCAATGTGAAAAAAAAGCTTATTATATGTTGTTTGTTCTTTATTTATATATAGGGTCACAGGCCAGGCAGCTTATTGAGAATATGCTATACACTAAGTGGATTAAATATCATATCCTCACTCTAAAGAGATCTGAAACAACAGTGTGATGTTTCCCTAAACATAGACACACACTCTCAAAATAGAACAGCTGGGACATGTTAAATGAAAGCCAATATGTGAATGCGGTATTAAATATGCCACACACAGCTGAGTGTGTTGAAACATTCAATGCAGAATGAAGTCTAGAGATCCAAAATAATTTATTACTACTGCCAAACTAAGTATGTTTTCAAGTTTTAATTAGTAAGTCATTAAAGTCTCTCTGCTTATATATATATATATATATATATATATATATATATATATATATATAGTTTAGATAGATGGGTAGATAGATAGATAGATAGATAGATAGATAGATAGATAGATAGATAGATAGATGTGTGTGTGTGTGTGTGTGTGTGTGTGTGTGTGTGTGTGTGTGTGTGTGTGTGTGTGTGTGTGTGTGTGTGTGTGTGTGCACGTGTGTGTGTTTCTAAATATAAACAAACCATAAAAATGATTGAATGTTGATCTTATAATTCTGCAGGAGAGAAGAGAGGTAACAGTGGCATATTGACAGCACTTGAGGAGACTGGAGGTGAGAACACCTGGTCATGTGCACACCTTGCTCTGACCTTTTCACTTAGCAGTAATGAACCAATGGTCAGGGGTGCAATACGTTGTGTTTAAGAAGACCGTACAGAAAAGAATAAAACAAGACGGGGCGTGCTGTTATAGGAAATGAATCAGGATAGTGTGATATGGCCCAAAGCAGACCCTAAGTTGAATTACTGTTATGTTCTCGAAGCTGATTTTCCTATAACAGCATGTCCTGAAGTGTATTATTCCTCTTATCCCTCAGCAATTTGCCAACTATTACACTGTATTTAATTTATTAATGAACAAAACAATATTAACATTTGGTTAGACTATCATGAAAGTATTTAAGGAAATCAGTTGCTTGTCTGTTTTATTGATCTAAAGCCGTAGTGGTCAAGAGAGATGTTCTAAGCAGCAGTTGGTCATATGCCATCATCATATGTGTTTGGATTTGTGTGGAACTGTGTGGATAGCACTGAAAAGGATTCTGACACCATACGAGGATTTCCAGAGTACCTGCAAGCCGCTTATCTTTAAATTTTTTTGAAAGCTCTACTTTAATCAATATTAAAAGGTGATGTCACACTTACCATTATATGCCAGCTGGACAGGTACTATAATCTCCCTGAAGACCATCTGCTGAGATCATTTCCAAGCAAAAAATCCCGAATTCACAGGCCGTGAGCCTCTCCCACTCATCTGCTGTACAACGACTGCATCATCATTTACTTACAGTCATAAGAAAGCATACATTTATGGCTGAAAAAGAAAAAAATATTTCCACAACAGACAAGCTGCCATTTTGCTTAGCTGCACACGCTGCATGTGGTGGGTTTCTTGTTTACTGTCCCTTCAAATGGAGACAAATAGGTTCTAAAGATATCTGTTTAACATTAACCCCATTGGTGTTCTAGGTTGGAGTGGAAGACCAGGCATAACAGTGACTCAGTGAGTCTGTATCAAGGCCAGAGAGGGGCAACACTAAAGTTTGGAAGCTCTGCTAGGAAGTAGAACACAATGTTAAAGACAAGACCTTATTATCACATTCCATGTAAGTCAAACATACACAGCCTGTTTATGACATCTTTCCTGTAATATACCATGCTGGTAAATTTGTCGTCTCTTTAAGGCCAATGCCATATTTATTTTTTATATATGTTGCTCAAAAAATAAGAACAGTAATAAAGTAAAAGGATTGGCATCAAAGAGGAGACTGTATATTGGTCTAGCTAAAGTGATAGCAGGGAGGAGAGTATAACGTATAAAGGCACATAAGCAGTAGTGACTGACTCACTCTCAAAGCAGCTGGACTGCAGAAGGATTACAGCAAGAGAAGAAGAGCAGACACCCAGCAACTAAGGTAAGAGTAGACTATGCACAGCAAGGGGCTCAGCAATCACTGAGCAACAGTGCTCATGGAGGATTTAGATTTTTAGGAAAGGTAGCCCTAGGTTTTGAGTATCAAATATCATTGTACATATAACATTAAGATGGAGCTTAGCATTGTTAGCGTGTTATTAAGCAGCAACTGTTGTAAGTGCATCTACGCTTGGTGCATTTATCATTGTTTTTTTTCTGTATGTTACTCATTACTAATGCATTTAAACTCTCTTTTGGTATTCCTATTACCTAATGCACCATTTCATAAATAGTCATGTGTGGATATGAACCAAATTAAAAATGCTAGATCTGGCTGTTGTGAAATGTGAAAAGCATATTGGGATGCATCACCCAGCAGCAAAGATATTAGACTTCTCATTTCAAGGAAGCATCAGCAATCCAGTGCATAAGTGTGTAATGTTCTGCTTTAGGAGCAGACATACTTGCATCTGCAATCATAATTTCAAGCTGCTCAGCTCAGATGATGTTTTTCTTATGTTTTAAGGAATTCAAACCATAAAATTTGCTTGGATGCTGTTATACTGAACCGTTACTCTGTATCACTATTTTAACTGTCACATTTTTCACTGTAGAAACACTCAACATGGCAAACACAATGATGACAAAGTAAGTTCCAGTGAATATATACTGTACAGTACCTTCTGAAATTATTGGAACGGCAAGGCCAATTCTTTTTATTTTTACTGTAGAGTGAAGACATTTGGCTTTGAGGTCAAAAGACGAATATGAGAAGAGAAGTTTAGAATATCAGCTTTTATTTCCTGGTATTTATATGTAAATGACAGAACATAGCCTTCAGTTTCACATGTGAAGACTGCATTTGTTGTTCAAAACGATAAGCCAACATGATTATCAGAGCGCTGTCTATAGGAGAAAAGCAAGGCATTTTGAAGCTGAGAAAAGAGGGAAACTCAATCAGAGTATATATATATATATATATATATATATATATATATATATATATATATATATATATATATATATATATATATATACATATATGTGATTGGTATACATACTAGATATAATTAAACTACTAGAGTAATAGAACTTAAAGTGCAGACTTTCAGCTTTAAATATGTTAAATCAGGTGAATGGTGTAGAAATTACCTTTTTAAGAGCCCAAAAGTAATTGGACAAACTAACTATGATGAAGTAAATTGAGGCTTTTTTGGTTGGTTGGACTTTGGTTTTCTGGACTTGGTTGCAAATCCTTTGCAGTCAATGACTGCCTGAAGTCACAGACATCACCACAAACATCATGAATTTTGAAGCATGTGGCTGAACAGATAATGTAGCCCTGTACACTTCAGAATTCATCCTCTTGCTTTTGTCAGCAGTCACGTCATCAATAAATACAAGGGAACCAGTTCTATTGGCCGCCATAAATGCCCATACCATAAAATTTACACTTAGGGCATTTAGAAGATGCCCTTATCCAGAGTAACTTACAGAAGTGCTTTGAATAATCAATACATCCTGATATTGGTTCACTAGATCACAGACTAAGAATACTGTCAGTCTAAAAACTCTGTTGGGACGTAACATAGTACAACAATTCTAGTGGCAAGAATCTAGATTTAACTGAGTCAAGTAGATAGTACACAAAAGTCAGAATCCTACCTTACCTGGTGAGAATAAATACAAAACAGAACATCTTAAAGCACACAATAGGTTATAACCCTCCATTGAAATCAGGTCTTTGAGCTCATGTACATTCTCATGTGCATTTCAACTAAAAAATCATGTGGTAGACAGCTAAAATACCAGTAAATTTGACAATGCCCAAATATTTATGGACGTTACTGTATACTTACATCTTCTTAATATTGATCTACTGTTAAAAAAAAGTATAATATTACTGAAAAATGTAAAGGTAAGAGTGCAAAGTTTAATGTGTGTCTAACTTTAGAAAAAAAAGCAGCACCTGTTATGCTACAATTTGACGTTAGGCTATTTTTTGTTAGAAATATAGGGTAATATCAGACTATACAGAATATCAGTACTATACATGAAAAACAAAGTAAACAGTGATACCGCCAGTGTAAATCATGCTGCGCTAAGTTATGTAGAATGGGGAATTATAAAGTAAGATATATATATATATATATATATATATATATATATATATATATATATATATATATATATATATATTTTAAATAGCATATCCAAATATTCTTTTCAGCAGGATTTATAAGAAGAACAGTAGAAATGGCTCGGTAAGTCTCCCATATTGAATGGACAACTGCTTCCTGCACACATGTGCATAGCATATATAATGTACACGGGCTTGTCCCTTTTTTTCATGTTTGAGTGGCAGCCTAATGAATCCTCACATTTCAGATTTGTCTTTACTTGGGGAAAAGAGACTTTGTGGACCATGTGGACCATGTTGATATTGTGGGTAAGGTCTTATATTATGTATTAAACAATGTAAATGTAAAAATATCTTTCAAGACATGAGTATGTTAAAAAATTTGCTTTTTTTCAATTTACAGATGGGGTGCTCAAGGTGGACACTTCGGAACTAGATGGAAGAAAAGGTATCCAGAAAGCACACCTGGATTCAAGTTTTGGGAGCTAAGAAAATTATTTAACACAACATGACACTGGAGCATTAGGCACATCAGATGGGACTGTTTGTAACGAATTATCAGATGTATACAGAGTGCATGTTAAACCACAGCTTTAAAACAGTGTAAATACCATGCATAAATTAAAATAGAAGGAGTGCTATAACTTAACTAGTGAAGTAAAGTTTGTGATAATAATAATAATAATAATTTATTCTATGTTGTAGTGTTTGTACAGCTGTCATGTTTCTTTCACTATGGGAAGGAAGATTTGGATCTGATCGGTTTGTCCTTCAGGAAAGACATTTGGATGCAGCATGTTCAAATTTATCCTCCACCTGCTGAAGACAAACCAGTTACTACGCCTATGCAGGATGTCCTTATGAAGAAAGCAGAGGAGGGAGCACACCCCTTCACTTTTAATGTATGCTAATCCGCAAAATGCTGTGTACATCATGAGTTTTTCACTGTGGTAACTCCTCTGAAATCATGAAATCTGTGTTTCTTGCTTTCTAAGATTCCAGCAAATCTTCCATGCTCTGTAACATTTCTGCCAGCAGCATGGGACAAAGGCAAGGTACTGCACCCCCCCCCCTCCTCAACCTCCCCATCCTCCAAGACACACACACGCGCACACACACAGCGATAGTATAGACAAGATATTTTAATTTCTTTCCTGATTATTCGCTGTAACCTTCTTTTTATTACCATTGCAGGTTTGTGGTGTTGACTTTAAAATAAAAGCCTACATTGCCAACGAGGCTGACGATCCTGATGAGAAAATTGACAAGAAGTGTGTATATGCCCAATTTATCCTCAGTAATAACTAAGAATCATAGGCGTTCATTTGATTCGTGCATGGGTTAATTGTCCTGCCTTGTCTGCTTTATAGGGACACTTGTCAATTGATCATTCGTAAAATCCAATTTGCACCAGACAAGTTGCAGCCTGGGCCCGAGGTGAATATCTACAAGCAATTCATGTTTTCGGGAAAAATTATTCACCTGGAGGCCTCCACAGAGAAGGAGGTATATAGATTATATGGACATTATTATCAAATTTAATTCCATATGCATTTTTGTTTTCTATTAAAAAATCTGTAAAGGTGATATTACAAATCTTCAAAAACTGTTTTCCAGGTATACAATCATGGAGATCCTATCCAGGTCAGAGTGAAAATAAACAACCAGACTAATAAAGTGGTCAAAAAAATAAAAATTTCCAGTAAGATGGGATTCATTGAAATATTATTAGCAAACCACAGGAAAACTATACTATTCCATACTCATTTATTGCACTATTTTGGTGCATATCTCTTACAGTTGACCAGACAGCAGATGTTGTGCTCTATTCGACTGACAAATACACCAAAGTTGTACTCTCTGAGGAATTTCGGTAAGTCCAGATAACTTTACATGCAATATGTAGCCTACTGTTCAAGAGCAAAACTTTATTTTGTTATGTACAGTAAACAAGCAGGGAACAAATGAAAAGAAAACCCAGTATCAAGCCACCACGAGTCACCAGAACAGCTTCCATTGTTTTCTTGGGCAGCAGTGACTCATGGCCATAGATTTTGGTGCGGCAGGACAATAATAATAACAAAATAGCCTCAAACCTGACTTGTGCTATTGTCTACAATCTAGTGAATTTTCAGAGTAAGTCCGTAATAGGCAGTCGACAACATACATCATACAGTCTAGCAATAGGTGTTAGACGTACCTTTGTTCAACTGTATCTGATACAGTATTAGACTCCAATTGATTCTAATTTATAATTAGTAGATTGTAAAATAAGTGCTGAGAATGAGGACTGTATAAAGATTAACATTTGTGGAATGACTGATATACTGTATATATATCACAGTCACACCTGCCCCAATGGATGAGTCTTGAAAGAGCTGTTCCAATGGTCATGCCAGAGACTCTACAAATCTCTGCAACTGTACAACCACCAAATCATTCAGTAAAACCTTGTGGATATTTGTCTCACTGAGTCATTGTTGTGTATTTTCACTGTATGTAATCTTCTGTACTGTATTACTTTATGATAGTGAAACAACAATTTTTTTTCCAATGTATAAAAGCTATATAGAGGCATGCCAATAAAAACCCACTTGAACTGACGTGGATGGGTACATTGTTATCCTGAAAGAGACCACTCGCCTCAAGGTAGAAAAATTTCAGCATAGGTTAAAGCAGGTCAGTCAGAAAAACTTTTGTATTGATTTGCAGTGGCAATTCACTCTACGAGGACAAGTACACACAAGTGGAACCAAAAGAAAAAGATCTTTTTCTTTATTTTAATTTATCACCCCATCTGTATGTACAAAATATGCATACTGTCCTTCAATCATCACTCATTAATAATTTTTTATGGGTTTTTATTCATCCACCAGTGATCAAGTAAATGGTCAAACCACATTTGAGAAGGAATACATAGTCACGCCTCTACTGGCCAACAACAAAGAGAAATACGGTCTGGCATTGGACGGCAGGTTAAAAGATGAAGACACAAACCTTGCATCATCCACAATGTGAGTCAAGACCAATCTTAACATGAGCCGTTATGTCTCAGCACCTAAACATGATCTTACAAAATGCAACTACATTACGAGACATATAAGAAGAGGGACTTCCTAATACTTTGCATACTCCATGGTGTAGCGCCAGATTAATCAGATGCCAATGAAACCTTTAAACTGAATCAAGTAAGTTAGATTAGGGTTGGAAATAAACCGTGTGTCTCCAGACTGAGGTGGGTCAGCATGATGTGTACAATAATACACTGAAATCTCAGATAACATTATTTTTAAATAACCTTATGACATAAATCTCCCAGTTACTTAGAGTCATACAGTGGGGGTAATTGGGGTTATTGGACACGTCAACATTTTTTTCAGTAAATATATTTCCAGTGTGGCTATTCACTTGAAGTTTCGTCCCAAACTTATTTCCCCCGCTATACATTGCAATCAGTCATTGTAATCAGATATTTTTCCTCCTGTAGTCTGCTGCCTGGCACATACAAAGATGTACAGGGCATTCTGGTGTCTTACAATATCAAAGTCAAACTCATGGTGGCCAGTGGTGGTGTCTTGGGAAGCCTTATATCCAGGTTAACAATTAAATAATTTCTCTGATAAGCCTTTATAATATTAATAATACAGCATAAATTGTACACATATATATATATATATATATATATATATATATATATATATATATATATATATATATATATATATATATATATATATATAAGCACGACATATCTAGGGCCTAATCTTCTGTACTGTGTTTCCATTTACAGTTATGTGACTGCTGAAATACCTCTGATCTTAATGTCACCAAAGCCAAAAGGTAACATTTATAAAAGATATTTTACATAAGATGAAAAGTGTATGAGGCACAGGACATGTCTATATCTAGATGTCTATTCATCAGTAATCTACTAATGAATATAATTTTCTTTTTCGACATGCATCTCAGTTGGAACAGATGTGTAAGTGGAATCCTTACATCTCAGCTGCATTATAAAGCACATTTCTTATGTTTATTGTGATGCAAACTGTGTTTTCTCCTAGTTGATACAATTTCAGCATTTATCACTAAGAATAAATATTCTGTTAAATACTGTACTACAAAGTGTATTGAGGAAACTCAGTATGATAAGGTGGAAAAGCCAAAGTCATTTGGGTTGGAGTTGCCAAAATCATTGCAAAATGAGCAACCTATTAAAAACTCTTTCTACAAGCAAGATTATATTAATTATATAGAGTTTTTGGGAAACTACTTCAGTCGGATATTGTTGCACTAACATTATTTCTTTAGCTTAGAAGTGATATTATTTTAGCTATAGGAAATACATTACCCAGAAATAAATACAGGCCACTCCAAATTCTTGCAAGTTACTCTCGTTCTTCATCTCTTCAGGGCTGCAGAGCCATCAGCCGAGGAAACATGAAAAATTAAGAATAATAAATCTACACAAAATTTACACAATTGCAATTTTTGTCAGACACTATCTTCTTGTTCTTGTGCACTGGAAAAATGACTTTTTCTAGCATATTTAATTATTTGTTCTATATTTTCCGTGGTAAATTTGGAGATAACTACATACTATATATACTATTTGTTTATTCTACATGAGTCTCACCCAGTAAAAGTTGAACAGGGCTATCGCAAACATTTTTTGCATTACATTTGATCCATTATGTGAGTCACAAAGTCACTCACGGGAATCTGACCTACAAATATTATAAAAGATCAAGCACTTTTAGAGACAAATTAATAATGTGTTCTTGTCATCTACTCAGACCCAAGTAGGAGGAACAATATGAAGAAAATTGACCAATTTATTGTTTATTTCATAAACCCTAGCATGGACAACAACTGAGGAAGATTTCCGATGCCTAGAAATCAGACAAGAAACTCCAAATAGGCCTCTCTAAGCAAATCATCACTGATCATCAGGCCTTGGTGATTAGAGTATAATGTCACTAATTTTATTTTCTTTGTTGTTTCTGCCATTAACATGTGAACTCAATGTGTTTTTGTACATAAATTGGTTCTGTATTATGTAAATTAATAATGAATATACGTAAGAAGTATTACTTCCCAGTGTCCGAGTGGTTTTCCTCTTGGTTCTCCAGTTTGAGAATGTATGGATGAATGAATTAATTAATAAATATATACATAGAATGTGTATATAATTTCATTAAAATTATATATTTAAAAAATGTTATTTTGTGACAAATCTTTTATCATATCCTCATGGACTCATTACTACCTTGATCATCTGGTTCAGTTTTTAAAGCAGTAACCTAAAATATCTGTCCATACAGGATTTCGCTGTGTTTTTTGTGATTGTTGCAGCCAAAAATACTTGATTTTGTGAAGGTTTTGTGCTTTATAAAAATTAATTGAATTGACAAAACTGCAATTATACATAATTGTTATTATGTAACTGTCTTTGATAGCGATGTTTGCTGGTAAATTAGATCTTTTAGCTGTACTCTTGTTCAAATCACATGAATCAAAGGGATATCAGCTTTGGCTGTGATGACGTCACATGGGGCGTTGTGATGAAGTCACATGATGCTCAAATTTGCAAAAAGTCTGCAGCAATTTTGAAAAATTGCAAGCTCTTATAAACATTGTGGCGTTTCCTTGATTTTGCATCCAAATCATAAAATCCTGGAGGGACTGATGTATACATAATTCAATTAAGATATCTTTGCTGAAATTCTATATACTGAAAGATGCATAAACAGTAAAAACAATGTTGAACAACAATGTTATACAACTAACTGATGTATAATTAAACACAATTGTACCATGAGCAATCATGCTGTTGTACTGAATACAGTATATATATATATATATATATAGAGAGAGAGAGAGAGAGAGAGAGAGAGAGAGAGAGAGATGCTGGTTAGGGAATAACTGTTTATTGTGGCTATAGTGTAAGTGATAACAGGTACTAACTTGCTTTCAGACGTTCCACAAGGAATACCACGCTTCAAACTGTGCGTGTTTACATGGTAACAGCACTCTGCTTTGCATCTCGCCGCATCACCCGACACCGGCATGGACTATTTCTGTATTATTCGTACACTTTCCTTATGAATATATTGTAATCGACTTACATTTCCAGGTTTCCATACAAAGTAAACGGAAACCTGTTTCCAATAATTTTCAAATCATTATTGATTCCAGTCACTTCCCCAATAATGATTTGTTCCCAATCATTTTGCATCACAAGCATGTATTTGAAAGCAAATGCCTCTCAAGGGGCACAGAAATGTCTTTCTCGGTTATAAACCGATGAATAAAATTTCAGCATTTGTTCCGTTCAAGGTTTCAAAATGAAGTGGCATAGCTGTCTAGACCTGGCTAGACTAACTGCTGGAAACAAAACTGTACATCACCCAATGAATCAATTCATTGTACAAAATGAGCATTTCACTAGGGGCTGCTTTAAAACTGTGGCCTACATGATGGATTGTTTGAAGAGATAAATTGTTGCATTTCTTTCAACAACAACAACAACAAAATTCTTAGGTAATTTAAATTTCAATTCATCTTCATAAAGTGGATTGATTTCACAAAGACATACAACCCAAAGTGTAAAAAAATAAAATAAAATGGCAGCACTGTTAACGTTCCTAGTGCTGATATTATTAAACTGAATAACGAACTGTGTGACCGGGCTGTACTTAGCCCTCTGCTGCTAAGGATTAGCATTAGCATTAGCCTGGTGCGACTTTTAAAGCGTACCGGAGACGCGGTGCGGCTGCAGACCGCCTTCATCCTCAGCGGCACACCGACACACGGAAATTCAACAACGTCAAGGTAACGTAGCTCGCTGTGTTTCACTACCCGCGTTATTCATCTTTTTTTAGACCGAATTTAAATCAACACACCCGCTACAATATGCTTCAATCGTTCTATTATACCTGCTTTGACTGCGTCACCCCCATTGAACCAGAATGGCTACATCGCTTAGCTTAGCAAGCTAACATTACGACGAATTTTTGAATCTCTGGGGGTTTTCTTTAAATCCCAGCTGCCTTGCCGGCTGAGCCTGGGTTTTAAAGTGGCTTCTGATAACCGTGAAGCGGTTTAAAACAAGTGAAGCGCGCGGTGATCAGTGGGAGCTATCGAGCTCCTGGTGTTGGCGGAGGTGTCTGCTAGCATGCTAGTTCACACGAGTTAGCCTGCAGATGTGTGTTCGTTAGCTCGCTAGCTTTTTGATCCCGAACCCGCAAACGTGTCATATGTGCGAGGCAGAGTGTCTGATTTGATAATGGAGCCAAGTAGAACTGCAGTCAGACTGAAATACGATTAGAGTGAGGGATTGGATCGGGGTGATGTCCCTGTAAATGCATTTTTTATATATATATATATATATATGTGTGTGTGTGTGTGTGTGTATATATATATATATATATATATATATATATATATATGTATGTATGTATGTATGTATGTATGTATGTATGTATGTATACATACACACCACCATCATCAGCAAGCAAGGAGAAGCTACATAGGTTGGAGGTGTCAGACACGGGGCCATGTTTCTGTTTCCCACAATGCTTTACCGGAAACTGACCTGGCAGAACCGTCTTTGGCCCGCGTCAGGAGCAGGAGCCTTTTAGACAGTTAACACGATGAACAGAGCCTTCAACCTCGACGACTTTAGACAGATCTTCGAAAGTGATAAGCAGTGGTTAGCCAGAAAGCAGTTTATAACCAAACACGTTGCAAACTATGACACGAGAGACAGAGATCAGCTGCTGGCTCTGTCCATGGTGTGGGTCAACCACGTGTTCATGGGATGCAGGTGGGTTTTGTAGGTCTCTTCTCAAAAAAAAAAAAAAAAAAAGCCAGATGAGGAAAAGTTATGTGAATCATTGTTGCTATGATCCCGACTGACCTGACACAGATAGTTCACCTACAGACCGTGATCAGTATTTCAGTGTTGAAGCGATAACTCTGTAGGACATTAGCAAAGTTATAAATGCATATATTTTTATTTTTATTTTTTGCTCTATCTGGCAGCTATGGCCCACAACTGATGCAGCGAGTGCTTGAGATGGCAGAGGGGATTCATGTTGGCGAAATGCCCTCGTATGAACTAGTCTCAAGTGCTGAAGCAAAAAAGAGGCCGAATTCATCTGATGGAAGTAAGTTGTAAAGCACTCCCTGATGTTGTTACTTCTACCAATGTGCACTATGTTCAAACAAGGTTGACTGTGCAAAATGCAGCTTGATTTGACTGCTTTGTACTCCGCACCATGAATAGTACATTATTAAATACATAAAGGTGCACTAGTCAGGATTAGGGCTCTAGCGGTTAAATCGGTGATGTACAACCAAAATTTGACTTTTTTTTTTGGTTGTTGCTTGTTGTTTTGTTTTTTTTTACGCTTTTTAACTTCCAGTTCCTGCCCATGTATATAATGCACAACCCCAGAATCTGTAACGTCCAGCAGACTTCAATTAGACTATTATCCAGGATTGTCAAGACCAGTGGAGGCTCAACCATGAATCAGGCCTTCGACAAATGAAGCATAAATTATTTTGAGTGTGAAATCCTTTTTGTTTTCAAATATTGCAAATTGACAAGAAATATTGTTTATTTGCTCGCCTTTATAGATGTGTGGGATTGTGGGCGCAGCTTGCTCACTGTCCCAGCTTTGCTATAAGCGCCAATAGAGACTCATTAAACCAGGAATCATGCTGCTTCGTGCTCGGGAAGGAGCATCGGACAGGACGCTTAATGCCTCTTATCTCTTCCATTCATAAGTTTTCGCTAGCAGACCACGTGATTAAAACTTTTGAAACAATCCATATAGGAAATGTCCCGGGAAGTTTCAGCCTGAAAACGAATGCAGCAGAAGACCGACTTCCTCCAACAGAAACGCTGTTTGATCGGATATTTGATCCGATCAAAAATGGGCACTGGAAATGCAGATTTGAACGGCTACGCGTCTCGGGTGTTCACTTGTGATTCGATCACCCAGGTGTAACTTTTTTTTAAAATACTCCATTTTATAGCAAATTATCATAATTAAATCTAAATATAGCTGCAAGCAGCAATGGTAGAGTCCTCCTCAAGATTGTGGACCATTTCAAAATTGACATGGTAGAGAAATGTATCCCACAGATATAACATTTTCAACACGTTTGTATCAATGGCAGATTTTAAGTTCATTTTGATAGTTTTCCACAAATTATCATTGTAGGGAAAAAAGTCTGTAATGTAGACATGGGCTCTTGTGACTTTTTTTTTTTTTTCTCCCCATGAGCAACAAGGCATGTATACCAACATTCAGACATTTTGGCCTGATGGAGTAGAAATGTCATCATTTGGAATGCGTCAACTTTAACCTATACTCTGTTTAGGCCCATGCTTTCTGAGAAGTGTAAGTCTAGTCTCTAGTTACATTGTGCCACACTAGAACAAAATTGACCAAGCTTCATGGTTCTGTAGAAGATGATTCTACTGTTTCTGTTAGCAATAGCAGTGGCCAAATCAGCCACAGAATGTCTGCCTAATAAGACAGGTCAGCCCATGCTTGCCAGAAAGCCATGGATTCGTGTGCATAGCCCCAAACACACTGTGGATGAAAGGAGACCTCCACTGACAAAGTGCACTAGCATTTAGCCGAGCATACATATTTCAGATTCACAATATATCTATTTTTCATCTTACATTCACCTATTTCTCAGATTTGTTACTCAACATCAAGAGTCTTCATATGAATTGGTGATTGAATCGGAGTATTCGTTTCATGACTAGTCAATGGGTAAAGCATTATTTTAGTGTTGGCGATAATTATTAATGTAATTGTTTATGGAGATATGAGGTTGCCATCGCACGTGGTAACTTACTGTAGTATCCTCTTTGTGTGGGGCACAGATCAAGTCCCCGTAGGTTAATGTTCCATTGATTTATGCATACAAGAAAGATGTGCAGCAGTTGTCAATTCACCAAAATGTAAATAGTTCAGCAATAAGGAATCAAATAAAAAATTTGCCGATCACTCTATAGAAAGACACGTATCCCACACATATGTACCGCAGTTCAAGAGAAGTTTTTTTTTTTGTTTGTTTTTTTTAGTTTTGAACAATTTTCAAATTACTGGAAAATCTATCACTGTGGACTTTAGGGGTCCCGATGGCTTTTTTGTTCCCCATGAGAAGTAGGGCAATTTTCAGACATTTTGGACTTAAGGGGCAAAAGGAAAATCACATAGATTTGAGCGCCACCTATGGGCTCATGTGGGCCATTTGTGGTGTGGGAGTTACTCAGGGCCTGTAGTATCAATGTGCCAAGTTTCAAAACATGTTACCATTCAGATCTTGAGTTATTGGGCACTTTAGGGAGATAAGGAGAATAATAATAAGAATACAATAACAATAGGTTAAATCCTAATAAATTGCTGCAGACAAAATGCAAAGCATGTGTGCAGACAGTGCGTCTCTGATATACAGAACCATTTCTATTGTAAGTTATGTTGCAAAGATTGTCAGAGGGAAAAGGGATTATGGAGAAGATAATGTCCATACGTTATTTGTGTGGTTTAGAGAAGTAGTTTGCCCTGAAATGTTGCTGAAACCTGTAACCACACCTGTTGTATCGAACACAGCTGAACAAAGTAATTAAAAAAAAACTTTAAAAAAAAAGTAAAAAAAAAAAATTATAAAAAAAAAAAATTTCACGTTCACAATGAACTAAAAAAATGTCCATTAAACGTAACAGAAATCGAGGACACGACGTTGGCGCACCTTTCATCCAGAGAGTTCATACCACCTGTGTAACCGTGACTCATTCCAGATTCACATGTCTATGGGAGGGGTTTTTTGCATATTTTTGCATTCCGCTGTTACAATGTGAAGCTTCTACACAAAATATGTGAAGGTAGGCAGCTCTGAAATGGTTCTTTTAATTTTTTTTTCCATCTCACCTGCACCAAAATTTGAATACCTCTGGTCTAGAGTGATTTGCTTTCCTGTTTTTCTTTGTAATAAGCTCTCGTGCGTTTTTCAGCTGACTGCCACTACTGGTGTTTTGTTATTTAGCAACATTAGTATTATTATCTGTAGGGCTGCAACTAACTATTATTTTCATAATCGATTAATTGGATGGGGGGACTTTCGGTACCATTTTTGCATTTATTTAATATAAAATCCACAAACTGAGTGTTACAAATAAATCATAAAACTTATAAAATTATCAAACTTTACGTAAATACAAATGTATAATTTATATATAGCTTACACACACTCTCTCTCTCTCTCTCACTCTCTCATTTTTTCTTATATATATATATATATATATATATATATATATGTGTGTGTATGTGTGTATATATATATATATAAACAGAATGTGTGTGTATTTATGCATTATTTCTATGGATGCACTAAAAAGCACCGATAATTAAACTAAATTAATAATAAAATCTCCCTTTCACTGCACCTTGTGGTTTCTGTTACTCACTGCTTTTAGACATATTGTTTTATTTCTGTTTACTTTGATCATACTGTTTTAATTAGTCATTGCAGATCTTACTTGCGCTCCCACTGTTTATCGCCGTGTCTACACCACGAGTGAGGAGCAAAGCAGCCTCATTACTAACACATCACTTCCGTTATAATAAATGACAGAAGTTACAATGAAAGGGTGCAAATACAGCATATAATGACAATAAATGGGAATTAGACTAAACATTTTGAGCAGTTCGCACCAGCTTCCCCAACCCCTTGCACACAGTGGAGCATTTTGGATATAAACAAAGTTTGTGCTTCACTGTCGTACTTCGCTACACAACCTGTATAACAATACAGTCTGTAAATAAAATGCTCCCTGCAGCCGTTGATATATACCGAGGCATGTGGATAAAAGAACGAAAAACATACTGACAAAAAAATGACTTTTTTCCCAGTTAGTAAAAAAACAAAACAAATGCTAGTGTTCCATTTGAGAGGATATTACCTTTCTAAAATCCATACACTAGACTGTAGAGTACACTGTGCATAGTGTAAGTGCATAGTATGTCATTTTGAACACAACTTTAGTATTTACTCTCCAATGCGTGTTTTCAGATCAGAAGTAACGGAGTGAGTAAACGCACCCTGTGCTGCGTGCAGACCAACTAATCGATAATGAGATTTCTCAACAACGATTTTCATAATCGATTATAATTGCTTTGATCTATTAGTTGTTGCAGCTCCACTTATCTGTACAGGTATTAGCTGGAGTTATATACATTTCTCTAAACATGGTTCATCCAAAGCCTCACGTTACCTGGGTGTCTAAGGTGGTTTTCACATTGGTCACGTTTGCTGCGGTCCGACTCAAAGTGCGATTGTTCCCAGTGCCCCCCACAGCGTTGGCCTTTCTTCAGACTCGCTTGATTCTATAGAACCCCAGTAGGTTTGCGTTCACCTTACATCATCACAAACGTGCATGGAGAACACAACGCAACTCACTTTATTTATATATATATATATATATATATAGAATTTTTTTATTTTTTTTTTCGGTTCGGTCCTTTATACAGATGCATTTACAGAATGTTGCTAATTCCATGTCCACTGAAATCCTCTTCACCAGTAATTCATGACTGTCTGGGAAAAGCACTGCCAGTGTTTATTCTCGTTTTACTGCATTTTCTTGGACGCACAGTGTGTTTCTTTGCTCACAGTAAAAGAATCTGTCTGTGCTGGGTGCTTGCCAGCTTCCGCCATGTTTTCCTTTCTGAACTGGCTGAGATGGGGGTAGGTGCAGGAGCTTTGGGGAGTGTCTATAAAAAGACTGACGGGAGGCCCATGTAAACACAGACAAGCAGGCTGCTATGGAGTGCCGTTTTCTAAATTAGATGTGTGCTGATGCCATTTTATGTTTTACATCTTTATATTTTTATGTATGGTTTTTACTGATTAAAATCTACTGTTGCACCTTTGAATCACTACATATGTGCTTTTATGCTATTTTGTGTTATACAGCTCCATTTACACGTAATAATCCACATTATTGGACTCATAATGCTGCTTTTTTTAGACTAGTACTGTTTATTATTATTATTATTATTATTATTATTATTGTAACTTTATTTAGCACACTGTAGTTAAAATCTCTTCCAGTCGAGCTTTGGCGAGCGAGGCAGCACAAGTTAGCTACCATTCAGACACATGACATGAATAACATTTCAAACAGCACTTCGGTACAATTAAAAGCAAGAGCATTTATAGTGAGAAAAATCCCCTATAAATCTAATGGGATTAAAATGGAATTAAATAAATAAGCACTAGTTTTTAACTAGTTTTTAGTTTTAGCACGATTTTTACTGTCATTATAAAAAAAGGTCATTTATAATATCATTAAGTACTTTGTTGGCTGTATGTTTCCAAAAAAAAAAGGTCAAGATATTATTGCTAATTAAGAACTTCTTGGTCGCTAATCAAGGACTCAAGTATTTTAGCCTTTGAGGCAGCTTTGAAATAGGGAAGTAGTGTTTTTGTTTTGAATTAGCCACATCCCATTACACGTTATCCCCATCAGCATTGGCAGAACTAAAGCAAATTTCTTCTTGTATCTTATTTTGCTCTTATTATAAATCAGAATACATCTGTTAAAGGATCAGCAATCATTTCTGCCATAGGTTTGAGAAAGAATGAACGTGTCCTTTGGTCCAGTAGATTCAATTTTGTCTAGTGTTTTATCTATTGAAAGAACCTCTTCTTCTTTATGGAGTGTACAGAGTTGAAACTGGCCTCCTCTTCTCTTTTCAAATCTCAATTGCTATATGCTGATTTGTCACCGGTTTAAAAGAAGTGACCCTCATTTGGATAAAATGCTGTTCTATTGTCCAGAGATTGTGAGGTCGAATCGGTACAATGCCACAGCCATTTGAGGAGAAGTGCAAGAGAGCAAAATTGGCCAAGCCGTCTCTGTCTCGGTTTCCCCTGTCACTCAGTGGCAGTCGCCAATCGCACGCATCTGTGAGCTCATGCCTGCTTCACGTGTCTCAGAGGAAGCACGTACTAGCCCCACTCTCCCGGGGTGGTAGATGTCGTGTGATCAGGAAGAGTTAGTGGGTAGTAGGCAAGGCCAAGTTGGGGAGAATATTATGCCCAGTTTACTGCCAAATCTATTTTCTTTGATTTTACCCAGAGCTAATTTCCTTTATAAACATGTTCAGACAATTCGTACACTGTATGGGCAAAAGTTTGTGGACACCTGACCATGACGCCATTTAGTAAATTGTGAATGGTCCGCACTTATCTCCAAAGCACTTTACACTGTCTCATTTACCCATTTTCTCTCTCTCTCTTGCACGCACGCACCACACATACACCAACGGTAGTAGAGCTGCCATGCAAGGCCCTAACTTGCCATCGGGAGCAACTTGGGGTTCAGTGTCTTGCCTAAGGACACTTCAGCATGTGGAGTCATGTGGGCCGGGAATTGACCCTCCAACCCTACGAAGAGTGGACAACCCGCGCTACCACCTGAGCCACAGCTGCCCACTTGTGCTTTTTGAACATCCTATTCCATATTTAGTCTTCCTTTGCGGTCATGTTAACCTCCGCTCTTCTGAGAAGGCTTTCTAGTAGATTTTGGAGCATTGCTTTAGGGATCTGCCCATTGAGCCTCTAGAGCATAGTGACGTCAGGCAACGATATCGGGCAAGAAGGCCTGGGGCACAGTTTGCAGGTCATTCAAGTTCTTCCAGTCCAACCTTGGCAAAACATGTCTTCAAGACCTCGCCACATGATTACATTTGTGAGGCTTATTTATTAAAATAAAAGCAATTAATGTAGATTTACTAGGGTGTTTTGAGTTTGGTTACATGGCTATTAAAAATCTGTTTAAATTGAATGAGAATTGTATTTGATTATATTGATATTTCATGTGGTTTTAAAATTTATTACTTCTCTTGAAAATGTTTATTTGTTCTGTAGTCATGTCTATTATCTGTAGTAACAGAGCTAGCTTAAATGAATAAGAATCCCAATGCACTCATTGCACAAGGACAATGAAGCTTTGAATATTGAATCTCTGTGTTGCTGGTTGGATACAACATTAAGTTTATAGGTAAGGATAAGAACTGAAATCATTTCTGTTGTTCATTTTAGGAGAGGAACCCATGAGGAAGATGCCAGTGTCCAAATTTGGCCCGAGACCACGATTCGAGCCAGTATACTTTGTCAGTGGCAGCAGCAGCAACACCAGTGGATTAGGGCTTGCTGATGAAAAGGAAAACGAGAAAGATCGAAGGAGCGGGGAGGTGAATAGCATAAGGCAGAGGGAACCAGACCAACCACACAGCAGTAGCCATGGTTATGGCCCTCCTCCTTCCTCATCATTATATGGTTTTGACTCTTGGGCTGATCGTAGAAGCAAGGACATGTCCTTCAGCAACAAGAGCAGTTTTGGTTATGGCAGCAGAGGGCCTACCTCAAACTTCATGGGAAAAATGCAGCAGGAATACACTGCAAGATATGATGCACACAGTGCAAGACAGGCAAACTCACCTCCTCAGTCAAGCCGATTTGATAGCTATTCAGGAGGGAGGCCTGGACGCTGGGATTCTGGACGGCATGGCTTGGGCTTTGGGCGTAAGGATAGGCCATCATCTAGACAAGGTTTGACTAGAGCCTATGACAGCCCAAGCAGAGCCAGTCCTGGCCTCCTCCCGACACCATGTATGCCAACCCCAGTTCCTCCAACTACCCTGGATGAGAAGCAAAGGTTAATTACCAGGGTTTTATCTGCTGTAGCAGTTACACTCCGAGACCCTGCATTCGTGGGCGGACCTGATGGTCCAAATTACAATTTCATTCTCAGCCGCAGCATTCAGTCTTGTAAAACTAACCCTGAGTACATTTATGTTAACTTAAAAGATATTCCTCCATCTGACCTTCCTAAGAACAAGAAAGTACCACCTGAGGGCTATGCATGTGAGCTGAGATGTTCAGGTGTGTACCTTGCGACAGGCTACTCTGGCAGCAAGAACGGCGCCAGGGACCGTGCGTCAGAGCAGGCTGTGAAGCTTTTCATGAAACCGGTGGAGGTCCGTGTAGTGCAGCGTCTATATAAACGCAATTATGTCAATGACTTGGTAGTGTGCCAGTTGAACACACCCACCCCTGCCTTAGTTCCGCCTCTACGTAACCCAGAGGACAGTCCACCACCCAGTACCAAGGGTCAGTATGTGCCTGATAAAAGCAAACATTGGACAGAGTTTGTCATCATGGAAAATGCCCATGACGCCATTTGCATCCTCAACAATTCTGCTGCCTATAACCGTATGAAAATTGACTATTCCTTTGATCCAGTACCTAATAGCAGTGCATGGGTGTGTAGTGTATACTTGCAAGGTGAACTTTTGGCTCAAGGCAGAGGGACAAAGAAGAGCTCTAAACACACTGCAGCTGAGGAGGCCGTAAAAAAGCTGCGAATGAACCAGGCAGTTCGCCAGCAGCAGGAACAACAGGAACAATACCAACAGCAGCAGTTCTCTCAAGGATACCCCAATGTTGATCAAACAGTTGGAAGTGTTGGCCAGTACGGTGGGCGAAAGAAACATCTCAGTGAACTAGTCATTCTAGAAAACTCTGATAATGCCATTTGCATCATTAACGATACTGCACAGTTTAACAAGGTGGCTGCAGACTATAAATTTACTGTGCTACCGGACCATCGCTGGAGGTGCGAGGTCTATATCGAGGGTCAGTTTGTAGCCGAAGGCATTGGTCCCAAAAAGACTGTTAAACACATTGCAGCTGAGGAAGCCATTGCCACTCTGAAACGTACGCAAGCAGTGGTGAAGTCGAACCTTAGAAAGGAGGGCAACGTTGACGCCATTTCCCGAAATCAAATTCTAGCTCGTGGTGGGGAGGAGGCCACACAGCAGGAAATCAAGGAAGACAATATTGGTAACCAGTTACTCCGTAAGATGGGCTGGACAGGTGGTGGGTTGGGTCGAGAGGGAGAAGGCATAGCTGAACCAATCATGGTTAAGGAACAGTTTAGTAGAGAAGGACTCGGTATGGACATGGAAAAACATGGTCATTTGACGAAGCGTGATATCGAGGAAATCATACGCACTTATGCTTGTTCAGAGCGCCAGGATGACCTGCGATTCTCCACCGAGCTCAATAACGAAGAGCGTAAGCAAATTCACCAGGTCTCCCAAAAATATGGGCTGCGGAGCAAATCTTACGGCCAGGGAAGACACCGCTTCCTCGTGGTTAGCCGGAGAGTGCAAAAGGATCAGCTGATTGGTCAACTGCTGCAAGAGGGTCAGGTGGGACGATACGAACTGGTAAAACCTCAGGCTCCTGAATGACTAGACCTCAACGAACCCTACATGTGACCGCGACTGAGTAGAGCAAATGTACATATGTCTATTGGTTTCAAAAACAGTTTCAAATGTATTTTTCAAAAAAAAAAGCAAAAAAAAAAAGCGTGTCCACTACCGTCAGTTGCTTCTGTCTTCCTGGCAGAAGGATCATATTCTATTTATGGCACACTCCTTCCCCCACTCATGTATTGCCATAGATTTTGAGGATTATAACTAATTTGAGCAAGGCACTATGTTGTACACAAGCGACTTACTAAGATTAGTCCTATCTTGTATCCTGTCATTTTTATAGACATAAATGTTGGTAGTGAATTCTATGGCAGCATGGACTATAAAACATTCCATTTTCATGATGAACAGCAAATCCTGTTCCTGTGCTGGACCATTTACATAAAGAAAACTAATCAAATTGCCAGGTCATGAAAAGAATTACTGTTTCACATTAGTCACATTACAGTCAGGTAACTGTTAGTGGTATTGTATACACCTATGGTATCCTTGAAAGCTAGGTATCTAAGCTACCTTCCCTAGACCAATGCCTGAGCAGCATTTTTTTTGTGAGATCTATTGTGTCTGCCTGTTGTATATTAAAGAACATAATCTGGTCAATATTTCACTAGTTTGTTTATTTTGTTTTTATCACTCTTGATAATCTGCACACCCTCAGGTTAAGAAAGTCGCTGAGATTAATTTACTGTTTATTTACAAGAAGTGAGAAAATGTACAGTTTTACACTGAGTACAAGTACAAATCCAACTCAAACTCTGGACGTGCATTTGAAAAGTGATGACCCTAAAGAATTCAAATGAATATCGCATGAAAGCAAACAGCATCATGCCCAGGCAATGAAATATTTAAGCCACAGGGGACTGGAAGAACTGAAGAAATTGG
Organism: Ameiurus melas; assembly: GCA_012411365.1. Taxonomy (NCBI): domain Eukaryota; kingdom Metazoa; phylum Chordata; class Actinopteri; order Siluriformes; family Ictaluridae; genus Ameiurus; species Ameiurus melas. The sequence continues at coordinate 18,091,180 of CM022754.1, read as the reverse complement.
CCAAAATAGTCATGCAATTGGGATCGAACAATTCAAAATCAATAGACTGGAAATATCATTACCAGTGTTTCAAAACTCAGATTCTATTCTTGGGATAAAGGCTTCTAAAATTAAGGCATAGCTCTTATCAGCCACACACACAATTTTAAAAATATTAGCACACTTTTTTTTTATACATGAACTTGGGGAAAACCGTTGTATTTGAAATTAAAAGTTAAATCAACTCCCATACATTTTAAAAAAGAAATAAAAACTTTTTTGTAGCACATCAAATTTATATATAACTGATAACATCTGTAAATTTTAACAAAGAAATTTAGATTGACATGATATTCTGTACTTGGGCGTTCTTCCTCAAACACCACATTGACAAAACTGTACCGAGGTCAATAAAAAAAAAAAAAAGTATTTTGTAACAAATATATAAAGAAACCAATAGATGCAAGTAAAGATCTTCAATAAAGCTTGATTCACTGGAACCCACAACCTGAGCATCCAGTTAGTAATCTAATGCAATCAGCTCACAGGATCAAACCAAAACTAGACAGCATAGACGTTCATGACAAACTCCTGCACAGAGATCAAAGCTTTCACACACAAATCAAAGAACGGCGGGCTTACAACCTTGAAATGGCAAGGTACATTCGGTTAAATGAAGAAAACATCCTTGTCCACGAGCAGGATTCAGCATGAAGATGGGTAGGCCATGACACAACAGCACTAACCTTGCAACAGCTACAGAACAGACAATTCTACAGAGTAAGAACAGTATTCAAAACAGAATGTGGATATATCTGACTCTTTATGTGATGGGGTTTCCTCTCCATAGCTGAGGCCGGGTATTGTCCATAGACTGTGTTCTGTTTGGGGTCAACAATCCCGCCAGCTCTGTTCCACAATGGCAGACACACGCTTCTCGTACTCTCGCTTGTTCTCCTGGTACAGCTGAGCCGCCTGGCTGTTGGCAGGACTGTTTGGGTTTGGCTCGTCCAGTAGAGACTGTTGGGGGGGGCGTGTACATGTAAATCTTGAACACAAAACAACCTTTGTTTGTTGAATGTCAAATTTGGCCAGGTTTATACTTGCTTTCGATGGCTCCCGTGTGCATTCTGTGTTCAGTCAACACGGTCGAGTGTGAAAACGTGGTGCAGTACCAATATAAATAGCAGGGACAGTATTGCGCAATGTCACACAATGTCCCCAACAGACTGAACAAACGATAGCAGTCTCTCAGATTTCATATTACGAGCACTATTCAAACGCGTGTTCCCCGTCGTCTAGATCAGTGGTTCTCAACCTGGGGGGCACGGAGAAGTCGGGAGGGGGCACAAGTTGTTTTCAAGAAAAGAAAAGAAGGAAGAAAAAGGTGTGTTTTATTGCGAGACAGAGCTTAGCTGCAGTACTGTCCTGCAAGCACGACGTCTTGCTTTCCCGCTGCACTCTCACCCCTCTCTGCGTCTGCTCTGTTCAATGAGAGTCTGAGATTTAACAACGTCATGGATAACGAGACGCCCTTCGTCCCAATTTACATCATTCGCATACGAATGTTTTAGAACGCAAGATGAATGGAATGCAACATGTTTTACATGTAAAATAGTTCAAGTTATTACAGCCTAGTTCTCTTGTTCAAAGTAGTTATAGTGTTCAGAAACATTTTATATCATTCATGTTCCATACCTGTCAGTTATATAGTTTTATACAAGTCGTGAAAAAAAAAAGTTACAAAAAGTAATAAAAAAACAACACTTTTTTTAAGTACAAAAACACTAAAATCAAGAAAAATTATCAAAATAGATTAGAGTATGATATATATATATATATATATGGGGTGTGCCACACGATAGGGGAAGCTGGGGGGCTTTAGTTACAAAAGGCTGAGAAGCTCTGGTCTAGATTGGGAATAAATAAATGTGTGTCCCAGAATAACCGACATGATACAGGTCTGTGTAATGAATATGAAGTGATTTGGTTCCGACACACCAACTATTAGAAGTCGCTTTTTAATGTGCAAATGTTGTACACTAGGAACACAGGCAAGTATATGAGTGGTGCCACTCGCACTGCTGTGTCTTCATGCACACGCGTAGTCACACACCAAGTATAACTCAGGCCTTTTGTGTTAAAGCTGATTCTGCTGTAAATACCTGTATAGACGTTAAAATTGAAGAAACGTCATATGTTGGACTCCAGCGGTTCTGAAGAATGTCCAAACATATACTACCATCTGCATAAACTAAACAGAGCAGAATAATTGCGTACATGTATGAATTTACCCATACACATTCCAGTAAACAAGTCTTAAGGTATTAAGAAGGCAAAAAAATAATAATTAATTCATTGTATAAAGTAAAACTTACCATTGGGGTGAAACATTTTGGATACAAATCGAACTGTGGGTGGTTTGTTCGGATACTCTTCTGTGAATTCTATTGTGAGTTTGAAAGTTCCTGGGGGGGAAATAATTTCTTTTTTTTTAATGATGATCATGAAATAAATAAAGCTTCAACGCAAAACATCACACAAGCAAATAACATTAAAAGAATCATTTTAGCCATTACATTTTCAATGCTTGTTTTGCTTTATTTCTCCCCCCAAAAAATTAAAAATAAAAAGACGCACTATTTTCGAGAACATTGAAGGATGCGTTGAATTTATTCAACTGATGATTGACATGAAATAAGTGCCAATGTGAGTTCGATTGTTGAATCTGCTTCAGCTGCATGGATACAAGCTCCCACCCACTAATCTCTTATTTCCAAGTCATATGCATAAAGCGCTACTGATACCCTACATTATGTAGGCATTCTGGGAGTTCACCAATTAAAAAAAAAACGCATTCAGCAGCCCACAGTCATCTGAAAAAAGAAAAAAAAAGAAAAAAAAAAAAAAAAAAAATAGAATAAAATTAAAAAATTTAAAAAAAAAAAATTATAAAAATAAAAAAAAAAAAAAAAATATTAAAATAAAAAATAAAAAAAAAAAAAAAAAAAAAAAAAAAAAAAAAAAAAAAAAACCAAACACCCCCCCCCCCCACCAAAAAAAAAAAAAAAAAAAAAAAAAAAAAAAAAAAAAAAAAAAAAAAAAAAAAAAAAAAAAACAAAAAAAAAAAAAAACAACAAAAAAAAAAAAAAAAAAAAAAAAAAAAAAAAAACAAAAAAAAAAAAAAAAAAAAAAAAAACGATAGAAAAAAAAGAAAAAAATTTCTTTTTTCATTTAACCTTTTTCTTTTTCCACAAAAAATTATTTTTTTTTTTTTTTTTTATAAAACCTTTTTTTTTTTTTTTTTTTTTTTTTTTTCCCCCCCCTCCCCTCCAACAAAAAAAAAAAAAAAAAAAAAAAAAAAAAAAAAAAAAAAAAAAAAAAAAAAAAAAAACACAAACACCACTTCCACCTTTTTCTTCCTACCCACACAAACACTGATTCTTGCAAAAATACACATAACTCGTCAAAAACAGCCAGTTTAGCATCCACCAAGTTATTAGTTACACTACTCTACTTACTGTAACCTGATTTCAATAGCAAATATTTACATATTTACAATATTTACATACGGAAGTTGCAACTGAATTTACACACACTCTGACGAGACGAGACTTTGAGTCGTCAGACAAAACTGAGTAATGAAGTCTGAGCAAGCTGGTTTTATGATTGACCATACATAACTTTGATAAATAAGGGCCGTTAAGTTTCAAAATGTAAGTTCTCAAGACATAAGGATTTAAGACTGAAGGCCACTGAACACAGGATATGCAAATGGTGGCGAACAATAAAACATACTATTAAAAGCTCTGCACAAACATGTATTATGGTGTGGTAGCTCTGAGGGAGCACCTATTTTAAAATGTTATTCCGCAGCAGTGTTTGTTATATTGTTGGGTTTTTTTTGTTGTTGTTTTAAGAAGAGGTTTGTTCATTCAGACTTGTTAACGGTCAATAATCACATTATTTTCATTTAAAGAGTGAGTCTAGAGCTTTCTTTAACGGAGTGCGAGCATTTTGTACTGTCACATGGAAACGTTGGTAAGCCTAATGTTTTAGCTCTATAATGCACCCATGAAATACACCATGTTCTGCCTTGTGAGACAGTGCTTCTTTAACTATCATTTTCAGAACTACTGTTTTTCAGAGATCGGCCATGTAATATGACTTTTGGTATGCATAGACCTCTGTCTGTACTGGCAGGCACATCTTTCCTAACTTGAACTCCGACACTGATATCCAGCTCCAGCCTTGAAGCCAACTATCTGCCCTAGAATCAAAGTCAAGTAAGAGGATCACCCACAACAGTTTAATAATCACACCAAACTACTGAAACATCAATTCAATGGTATAGCAATGCCCTTTTTTTCCTAACTAAATACTGCATGCTTCACTCTACATCTCTTTGGATATAACTTTAGGTAAACCCTAATCCAGGCTAGAAGCAACTAACTGGCGGAGGAAAAATGGCCGCTAAAAATGCTTTCATAGGGTTCATTTCTCTAGTGAACCTACCCATATCACGGGTGAAAAAGGTAACCATGGCACTGCATTTGATTTGAGCCAAAATTACAAAACTGTATCATCATGCCTTCTGGGTGGGCAGATTTTTAACCTGGAGCTCAAAATTTCTCAATAGCTTAGAGGATCCAGGATACTAATATTTGTAGCTTTCACAATATATTCAAATTACAGGAATTTCCCCAACCTCGCATTTTCAAAGATGAGGACACAAAATTACATCAGTGACGACATTCAATTACGTGGTTTTAAGGGGGAAGTATTATGGATCTGATTAAAAACTTTCACTAGGAACATTTTTCTTTATATAGTCCTGTTGTCATCTCCTGTGAAATGAATACCAGCAAAGTAGTAAATAGTAACCTAACGTTTTAAGTCTTTTAACCTAACTAACCTATCTGTGCTATAATGTTACAGTCATATGTTAACATTTTTTAAATCACCTGTACAATAAAGTAGAAATGTTTTCTCTGAATCCCCCCCCCCCAATATAGGTGCCTATGTCAACTGGAGCGACAGCTAGTAATGATATCAGTACTTATGCTAGTATAAAAAAGCTATATTAGAGATCATCAAAATAAAGCACATACTGGTGTTATGTGTACACCCCTACGAAAAACTAAAACCTATTTCACAAAACTTTGAAGCTGTCCCTGCTGCTGCACAGTATTAATTTTTAAAAGCATTACATTATAGCTCCAACCCAGAAGACAAAAGATCCTGCCTTTAATGAATGTGTGAACATTTTAACGATGGACCCTCACAGTGCCCTTAGTTCGATCACAAATAACTTCTCTGAATTTCATTTTGTCAAGATATTCCACTCAAACCCATCAGAGATTTGCTCCTTTCTATTCAACACGAAAGAGTGCGGTTATCTCCTAATTCAATCACACGACGGTCGGTGAACTAGACAACCTCCCTGGAATGATTACAATTAGTAAATCTGCTGTGCGTATTTGTCAAATAACAAATGATTAATAGGGCCCTTGAAAGTCTAGACTGGCAAATACAGGGTGTCCCAATAGTCTCCAAACAGGACATAGACTAAATGAACACGTTTTTGCAAAATGTCCTGCAAAATTGCTAACACACACACACGTGTATATATGTGAAATATATCTAGGGTTTAAGCCTTTAAGAATGCCGTTGACAAAAGAAGAACGTATTGAAATCATTCTCATGGCTAGATCACGAGCTGTCACAAGGCTGCGATGGACTTTAACCGGAAGCACGGTGATTGCACGCACAGGTCAAACTTATTAACAAATTCAACAAAACTGGAAGTGTTGCAGACCGACCGAGAAGCGAACATCCACTGACGAAGACACGACCGACATGGTGCTGGCAAACATAGTCCCGTGTGTGGAGCGTTCCGGGACGCCCTGTAGTACAGGGCTCCAAAATACCCTGTGTTTTAGAATTTGGTATTTTATAAACAGAACAAAAAGTGGTCTTATCTGTTTTACAAAATTCAAAACAGGAATTGATCAAGTCAGAGCTAACTTACCGTCTTCAAAAGGTGTCCCCTCTGGACTACAAGACAAAAGGAGTTGAAAGGTATGTTAGTGTCTTTAAAAAAAACAACAACAACAAAACAAAAAAAAAAAGTCTTAGACAAGAACCAAAAAGACCATCACGTACAAACATTTCAGTGAATAGTCGAAGGCAAACAAGACTTGGTGGGTAACAAAACATCTGGTCTTCTACAGCATGATCATCACAGACACAAAACATGAGATAACTACAGTGAACCAGTGTGAATTAGGGATGTGCGACACCTTATCGGTTGCCATATACCGGTAGAAATTCTTCCCGTGAAATCTTCCCGTGATAATCCCGATAAAAACCGTATTTCTGTATGCGAGCCATTCGCAGCTCACGTCCAGGCAGACGTGTAGCTCAGAAGGAGTTCGTCACTAAACGAGGAGCTACCTCTACAGAAAATCAGTTTTACTTTTAGACCAACGTTTGTGTTTCCGAGGATCTCGAGATCACAGCTATCACCCGTAGCCAAAAACAGTGGAGCACGGTACTATGTTTATATCGTCACTGATATCGTTCTCGCAATGAAATATCGTGATATAGTTTTAAGTCCGTATCACCCATCCCTAGAGTGAACCAGCAAACTACTCTGACCAGCAACCTTTTATACTGGGACATGGAGAACATCTGTCTGGGCAACTGAGAATGTTCTCAGTGCATGCTGCCAGGTAAACACACGGCGGTCGCTCCTGTTCATTACAGGGTGATCGGGGATGCTTTACCCAAAAATGACAGCGTTCCAGACCATGATGTTATTTTCTGATGGGGCTCCACTAACTCCTGCTGGAGGATCCTCCTGCAGTCTGGAAGAAAAAAAACAAGTTGAGGAAAAACCATCCCATGACACTGAACACAGCGATGAAATTCTTTATAGAGTTCACCAACTAGACATCTTTAACGTGCTGATGTACTATATTACCGAAATAACTGCGCTATTTCATTTAATCAAACAGCGGCCATGTTTGATCTACCAGGATAGCAAGCTAACGCTAGCGACAGCCTCAACACAACCGAGGCCCTGTTTTTTTTTTTTTTCTTTTACAACGCTTACCGTTTAAAATCCCGCATTAAACGCCGTCGTGCTGGGGTAGACATCTTGTTTAATTCGAAACCAAAAACTTAATCATAAGGTATCGCGGTCCGTTGATTAGAATCCGGGTAAAATACTGAGTTTGTGGCGTTCAGGTGATCCGGCTTAGCTTCGTGCTAACTAGCGTCGCCTCCCTGCCTGTAGTCTGAACTTGTGCAAGGTAGAAGCTTAAGACTGGGCTGTACCATTTAACTGGGCGTGCGGGGGGAGACGGGTTAGGAAGAGTTAACGCAGATGGCATTAGGCCACACAAATGGAACAAACTACTCATAACTGCACTCTTTTACCAAACAACAAACAAGCACACATACACAACCTTCATGTTCAGATGAAAGTGCCTTAGTTTTTTGTTTGTTCATTGGAAAAATCATATAATTTGACCAAAAAAAAAAAATTTTAATTCTCTGACATACACCAATGATAATTTTGTTATGGAATTTGGCACATTATTTATATCTCAATTATACAACAGAGCAGTTGAGGGTTAGGGGCCCAGCAGTGGTAGTCCTGGGATTTAAACTCATGACCTTCCAAACATCCAAACATGTACACACACACACACACACACACACACACACACACACACACACACACACACACACACACACACACACACACACACACACACACACACACACACACACACACACACACACACACACACACACACACACACACACATACATGCCATGAGCAGGAGCAACAGTTATAGCTTTGGAGCTCCATTTCCATATACATCTCAAATGCATCTCAACAAATTAGAATATCGTGGAAAAGGTGGTAAATTAACTCAAAAAGTGGAACTTTCATATATTCTAGATTAATGAAAACACAGAAAATGTAATATTTCAAACCTTTTTTGTTGTTGTTTCTTTTAATCTTGAGGACTACGGCTTACAGCTCATGGAAATCAAAAATCCAGTATCTCAAAATCTAGAATATATGAAAGTTCCACTTTTTGAATTAATTTATGGGGGGGATTTACTTTTCCACCATATTCTAATTTGTTGAGCTACACCTGTATATTGCTTAAACTGATCGTTACAAGACAAGTTAGATTTTAGACTTTACAATGTATGATTGAAACAATAAAAATGTATAACACATTTTATTAAAAAAAAATTTAATTAATTAAAAATAGCTTTTTATTTATGTAAATTACATTATAGGTTTCAAATTGAGTCAAACTAAAGAGTTGAACAAGTATGAGTCACACTGTACAATACAAATATATTATAGGCAGGTACATAAATATTTGGACAAAATATCGTTATATTCATTGTCTATAGCAAAGAATATTTGAGTTAAGTTGAATTTCTGAGTCGGGTTCCTCTCAAGGTTTCTTCCTCTTAACATCTTAGGGAGTTTTTGCTTGCCACCGTCGCCACCGGCTCGCTTAATTGGGATGAGTTCGCACAGTTAAAATCTGTATCCTGTGTTTATATGTTTCTGTAAAGCTGCTTTGAGACAATGTCCACTGTTAAAAATGCTATACAAATAAAATTTAATTGAATTGAAGTTGTAATTAAATAATGAATATGAGCTCTAAGTGTAGACTTTTAGTTATTACACCAATTACTGTTAACTCTCAATATGAAGTCCAAAGAGCTATCAATGCCAGTGAAGCGAGCCATCAATAGGCTGAAAAAAAAACCTCATCAGAGAAACTGCAAAAAAAAATATTTTTTAAAGAAATAAATAAAAGTTAGGTGTGCCCAATTTTTGGTACTTTTTTTTTTTTTAAGAAATAATGCACTAGTCTGGTCAGGAGCACCAAAAGTCCCAGAACACCACAGAACTGTTCACCACAGTTGGCACAGTAGGAGTATCTGTGTTAATGTCAACAATCAAGAGAAGGCTTCATACAGTACATACAGAGGGTTTATCACAAGATGTAAATCAATGGTAAGCCTCAAAAACAGGTAGCTCAGGTTAGAGTTAGCCAGAAACATCTCACAAATCCTGTGGAACAACAGATGAGGACAGATGAGACAAAGATTAACTTGTTCCAGAATGATGAGAAGAGAGAATATGGGAAAGGAAGGAACTGCTCATGATCCAAAGCATAACAACCCTTATGCCGTGGGCATTTATAGTTGCCAATGGAACGTATTCCCTTGTATTTATTGATAACGTGACACTGCAGACAAAAACAGTAAAATGAATTGTGACGTGTATGGGGCTACATTATATGCTCAGATTCAGGGTCTTCATAACTTATTGGACGGTGCTTTAAATGCAGATGGACAAAGAGCCGAAGCATTCTTTGAAAGCCACTCCGAGACGTTTTAAGGCAACAAAGTGGAATGTATATATATATATATATATATATATATATATATATATATATATATATATATATATATATATATATACACTCCTAAAATAATAACTAAAATAATTACTATTACTACTATTAACAATTACATTGTCAATGTCCAAATATTTATGTATCTGACTATATATACAGCATAATATTTTTTTGTATGTTGAGAATAAAGTGCAATAAGGATTACATGGTAATGCAGTGGGCAGCATTGATGCCTCACAGATACAGGGTCCCCAAGGTCAGGTTCCTTCATTCCCAAGCTCAGGTTACTGTCTGTGCAAACTTTCACGTTCTCCCTATGTCTGCATGGATTTCTTCCATGTTCTGTATTTAGGTGGATTGACTAATCTAAATTCCACCTAGGTGTTAATGAGTGTGTGAAAATGTGTGTGCACGTTGCCCTGCAATGGATAGTGCCCCATCAAGTGTGAATTTCTGCTTAGCACCCTATGTACCTGGCATTGGCTCTGGATCCACTGTGACCCTGACCAGGAAAAAGATGAATGAACAATGTGCAGTGCATTTTAAGAAACAAATAGTGCTTTCAACAAGTAACCAAAACTTCCCAGAATTGCCAGAGAAACACTACTGGCCATTGAACAAAGTCCTTAATAGGTGGTATATTCTGTTTCACTTAGTGGTGGCTTTGGATAAAAACCATCTCACAAATAAATAATCAATATAAAATAGGCCATGGTATCTAATCAAGACTTAAATCTGTCCATCGATATTAAATAGTAGACTTCACATTTAACTTGGACATCACATTAAAACCAGGTTCTCCAGGCAGAAACACTCTAAAGAGATACATCAGCAACATCTGGAAACATAAATAAGAGAAATTAGAAAACTGTAATATATATATACATATATATATATATATATATATATATATATATATATATATATATATATATATATATATATATATATATATATATATATATATATATATATATACACACACACACACTGATGTTGTTTTACAGCATGCATAACATCACTCACATAAACCAGCTTCTTGTTTTCTTCTGCATTCTGAAAGATCTTGAAAATGCGCTCCACCTTGGTTTTGTTGATGCTTAAAAAGCCTGCAACTGTTGGAACATGACATAGCAATAAATGTAAAGCAGAAAATGTCTAGAATACAGCATAAAATATGCCAATACGTACACTTGGAAGTCATGATCTGCATTGCTTTCTGCTTGGTCTCATTCTTGTTGTCGCTGCTGTGAGGTAGAGTCTGTGGCTCAGCTCTGTCAGGCCATATGTTCTTACAAAATGTATCAATGTAGGTAGCAATCTGAGCTTCTGAAGGATTCATGTTTTTCAAAAAAGTATTCACTTTCCTGAGAAGCAAAAGTAAGTAGCAGTTCTAGATTTGTGAACACATTTTCCAACATCTTAGAGGTACTTTTTCTGTGGTTTAAAGTGGATCAATTTTATTTAGCATTTACTGTGTGTCACTTTATGAGAATCTTGGTGATGTTAGCTGCTTGATGTAATTATAGGATTATGCAACAAAATTATTAATTTTAGTAATAATAAGTGAATTTATGTTGGTTTAATTGTGGGTTGTTACTTTATTTAATTGTTTATGTGGGTGACAGTCATTTATGTATGGCTTCAAGTAAAAGGTAACATTCTTTGTCTTAATTAAAGGACTATATTTAAATAGAGAAACAGGAACATTTCAGAACTTACTTGTTTATCAGTGGTGTGAATGGTTTTACGATAGTCTTCATGAAATTAAAGGTGTATGAATTTTCTGTAAAAAGAACATTACATTCAAAGGCAATTTTACAAAATCAGTATTTAGTTGATAAAGGAAGTTGTTACAGTATCTTGACACTAGTCACTGTTTGTACAGAACAATAGGCCATAGGTGTACTTAATAGGCCACTACCTTATACTTACACTAATTGGCCACACTAACCTACCACAGGTACAGTGCATAATAAGTGTTAGTAGGCACAATTCATCAGCCCACCTTTACCCTGTCCATCAATATTAATTACTAAATGACTAGATGTTATTTGGATCATTTATAGCACAGTCCTGTAGAAACTGACCACTGATAAAAAATAATAATAAAATAAATAAATAAATAAATAAAAAGTTTGACCTGCAGGGGTCTGTGAAGCATTGCTATTGTTTATAAAATCACATAAAAATTTAGTTGCACCAATAAAAATCCCAACCTACCAAGTTGTTATATTTATTACTTATTACTTATATTATCTATTATTTATGGATTTAATTCACAGGTAAAGGGGTCTTCCCTGTCTGCACAATGTTTGACAACCATTAGATTAGAGGATGATTACCATTACCTATGCATTGAAAAGATGAGCTATATTCTCTACCTGTACATCTGCTGGGCTAACGAGATGGGCATGTCTAATAAACTGGCCAGTATGGGAAGACAAAGTTCAAAAACACCTGTGCCTAATTCACTCATACCAGTGCAATGCACACTACTGCATTACTGCTGTGCTAATAAATATTTAGTATACATTTATATCTAAATGTATAGTATTTATATGAATTAATGTACAATATTTCAAACAACATTCTTCTCAGATTTGTTGTGTTTAAAAAAAAACGTAATGAACCTCTGACATGTAGCCTCAAAGTACCAGCAAAAAAGTATTGTGTTATATGGAAGCCTATTAGACACACCTAAATGGCGTATGTCACTAAAGTTTTGTACAAGGTGTTGATGTTAACTCATTAAAAGACATTCATTCTGAACCTACCAGAAATTTCCTTCAGTAAATCAATTATCACTTTATTGGCCTCAGGTTGTTCCCAATGGTTGGACATTTTTCTCTCTCCTGATGGCTGACTCAATGTCTCTTTTTCAGGATCAGATTTTTTCTCCTTCCTTTCAGATTTATCTGTTTCTGATGACTTTCTCTGGGGGATATTTTCCACCTTGCTTATATTTCCATTAGAATTGGAGAGGGAAACCTCATCAGTGCCATGGATTGAACTATTCTCATCATTTTCAGATGATCTGTCAGCTGCAGCATTTCGTTTTACATGTTTGAATTTAATGTATTTTGTCCTGAATGCAAACTGTCCTATATTTAAACCATCACATTGAATTCCATCAGGATTCACTTCAGGCTGAGCAGCAGTGTGGTCTTTGATTTGTTGTTTACTCGTACAGGTGGAAGTCTGCTCAGGTATGGGTAAGAGTTCTCCATCTGCTACAAATGACTCATTTGCAGTTTCTTTGTCTTGTCTCTCTAAAGGGTCTGTACACATTTGCTGGGTAGCATCCGGTCCATGTTGAGGTGTGGTTTCTGTTGTATTGACTTTCTTTTTGTTGTTCCTTATCTTTTTTGGGGTTATTATGGGAAAAAAAAAAAAAAAAAGTTATAGTTTTTAAAAAAAAAATTTTTTTTTTTTTTTTTTTTTTTATTATTAATAAAAATTTTTTTTTTTAAATTTTTTATTATTAATTTTTTTTTTTTTTTTTTTTTTTTATCCTGGTCAGGGTTGCAGTGGATCCAGAGTCTATCCAGGAAACACTGGGTGTGGGACATGCCCTGAATAGAATGCCAGTCCATCACAAGGAGCCATACATGCACACATTCACACCTATTGTAACTTAACATAATCAACCCACTTATTGCCATGTTTTTGGGAGGTGGGAGAACCCAGAGGAACCTGCAACCTGAACATGCAACTCTTAGGATTAAACTGGGGACCTTGGAGCTGTGAGGTAGCAATGCCACCCTATGCAATAGATTATGCAGTAATTTTTGTGATCAAAATTACATTTTGAAATGAAAATGAAATGCAAAATTCGACTGTAACCAGAGTAGCCCTGCTGAGTGACAAGAAATGTGTCCGAAAAGAAAAGAGACGAAGTAAGCTACTTATCGCGAACATTAGCTACTGAGAATCTAACATTTCAGTACGTGTTTGAAAAAATATTCTAAATATCAAAATAATAATATCAAAGTTAGGATTTTGCAATACATTGAAAACTTTCCTAAAGGATCATAATAAAATTTAATTACTGCTGTTAATATACTGAAACATGAACTTTCATCATTTCTTTGCAGCTCTAAAGCCAACTCACAATTTCACAATATAATAAATGTAGATTTGTTTTAAAGCTCTGAGTACATATTTGAGTATGTAGTCAATAATACAAACTTATGAGTGGTTCCAATTCCAATTCCTCTTTTTTTTTTAAACAGTGATTGTAGTGTGGTGGTACAAGGGAACAGGCAAGATTATTTCACCTGATGACGATAAATCATGGCTACAGTCTGTGGTCTAGTGCATCAGCTGTCATGTGGTCCACATATTTACCTCATCATTATCTTGATCATCTTGATCATCTTGGCCAGGAGTAAGGAAGGATGCAATACTCCCCAAAAGAACCCACACCCATTCTTTATGCTCTTCCTCATGTAGTATCCAGTCAATTGGACCAAGGAACTTGAACACAAGCTCAGACTTGTCGAACTCTCTATTCGCCACCAGATCCTAAAGAAGTAGTGTGATAAATATCTGTTTGTTTAATAGTTGTTTTTCGTTTTATACTACCATTACTACCATCAAATGTAAAGCTTACTTGTAAGAAGTGTTCCAAATCTTCTCTTGCTTCCTCCTTACTCCACTCTGTTTTTGGCTTCTCCACTATTGTCGATAAGAAGGGTTGGGGTCCTATTTCCTGAAAAGATATTCAATCCTATAAGATGAATTCCAAGTTATAAAATTCCCAGATGTCAAAAGCATGATTGTTTTACAAACCACATCCATTTCTCACCTTGCAAAATTGGATTATGTCTGACAGCTTCCTTGTCACATCCCAATGGAGGTTTTCAGGATTGTTGCGGTCCTCCAAGTGAACTGTGAAACACAACTCATTTCCTTCCATCTGGACCTAGGAGGACCTTCGTGGTTAATAAGCATAAAGCTAGCAATGACTGCTTTTAATAACTAAAAAGACATATGCCATCCTCTGAGGATTTTTGAGTACACAAACGACCACTATCTCTTGGGGAGAGAAAAGCAACAGCATCTCTCTCTGACTAGTGGATATGAAACATCCAGTAGCTTATCTGATAGAAAGAGAGTAAAGATGAGCCCCTTTGTTATTCAGATTTTAATACACAGCGTTTGATGCGTAGTTGTACAACTTCAAACAATGCAGGATGGACTATCGCCTGATCATATTCCCACAGCTACAAACAGCTATACTCTCATTTTAAACATGAGAGATCACCACTGACAAAATTGTTGTACTAGTCTTTAGTTAGATCTGCCAGACCAAACAAAATGATCAAATGCTATGAGAAGCTAACAGTCCATATGATCCCTGCTATGAATTCGCCATCAAACCAAAAAATACAGCATTCCTGTGGTCATTTGCAATGGAAAAAACCAACTATACTCTGTAAAGTGGCCAGTGAGTATACACTGTGTTTAAAAACTTGTAATACACTTGACCAGCACCATCACTGATGTGCTGAGAATGATTCAACATCAAAACAATATCTCTAATGTGACTTACATTAGTGACAGTAACTGCCCATTCTCCAACCCTCCACACCTCATAGGACAGCTTAAATTCCATCATCTCCTCCTGGAGGGAACTTGTAAGACTTTCCACATCAGTGTCGACCTAACAACAAAAACAACCAAAGGCAATGACTCATTAGCAGCCCTGATATCATCTGGGTTTTGTTGCTTTTTTGTTTTTTTTTAATATTAGCAGTATTAATGTTATGTATTTCCTCACATTGTCACAGATGGAGCCCTCATTGCTATGTGTATCAACATCCATTACTGCAGGCCTGCGGACTGACACAGCTGTCCCTGTTCCTTTTTTGCTCTTTCTTGTTAATTTGGCTTTCGTCAGTTTAATATTTTCTAAAATCTTAGAACACTTCTCTTGCAGATTTTTGCCTGTATAATGACAAAGAAAGAAAAGTGTGAACAGAAATTCCCAAAATTAGTGTCAATGCATTTATTATACCAGTCTACTGGATTCACTAGCTCTAACTTATAATAATTCAACTCATCACTTCATCATCAAGGTTAAAAGGTGTGTAGGCAAATCAACTCTATACTATTGCCTTTCAGGACAAATAGTGTCTATGGATTCTAATGTAAATTAAAAAAAAAAAAACACAACACCTTTCTTTTTAGCTTTGCCTTCATCACATGGATGTTCCTCTGCCCCAGCTTGCAGCCTGAGAAAATAAATCAAATATTAAAACGGAGTTAACAGAAACACAGTACTTACTGAAACTGTACCATGATGTGATCATGTAACTTACACATCATCGTAAACACTTGGGTTTGTGGTAGGAGTGTCTCTATCTTGGTCATGCACTTCCTCTACCAGGTTTCCTGAGGGCATTTGTTCCAGCTGAGAAACGATTAGGTGGTTCAAGTTGTCTGGGTCAGAGAGCAATGTCACAAATTCCAGTACTACAAAAAAAAAAAACAAAGGTTGAACATTAACACCAACATGTAATTAAAATAAAATAACATTTCTGTTTAATTAATAATCTTTCTAATACCATTACTTCTATCAATATTATAGTAAAAACATACGTAAAGTTTCGTACTAGTAGATATTTAAGAGTGTCTTAAATAAGTTTGATTTGTTCATCGCACACAGCTGAAAGTCTGTAAATTTTGACAGTAAACCTGATTTGATTGCAACTGTATGTGATGTGTAATGTTCCTGACCAGTGCAGTGTTGTAACACAGAGTGCACAGGCAAAGGAAACAGCACTAACCTTTCATAGCCAGAATTTCTTGTAGGGCACAGTAGTAGACATTCGGCTCCCAGAGGTGTTTAGGGAAAAGGTTGTGTATGAGGGCCTTACAGAAGCCTCTAACAGCTTCAGTCTCTTCAGCCTTAGAACTGAATGCTGGGGTCCTGGGCAAGTTAATAGCACAGTCATAAACACAAACTACATTTACATACACAGAGACATTGAATTGTCTGCAGCAGTGGTTATACATTCTAAAGGGAAAAGTGAAGCAATGTCAATCTGCACGCTTTTGCAAGAGTAAACTGTGACTAGCATTAACCACTTGAAGCACAACACGTAGAAGATTGTGCCAGGCATACAAGAGTGATCAATGAGGCAAACTGACGATATGCTAATGCACACCATGTTATTTCTGCTGTATTTTGAGCCACAGGAGAAAACTATACAGATGCATGCTTACCCTTCTGACTGCTTTGTGTTGCGAAGGTGCATGGTGATGATCTGAATGCAGCCAAGAGCAGTAACTGAGAGATCCAAGTCCTTGGCTTTGCAAATGATCTCATCCATGACAAAGTTGTATTCAGTGAGTAATGCTGTATGTAGGGGCTGACTATCTCTAGGTTCTGGAGCAGTGCTCCATGGCAGGACCAGGTGTGTGTAGGCACACTTAAACACTGCAAGACACACCCAGCCACAATGGTGCTTTTTTAATGAATTTTTTTTAATGCAATTTATATCATGGAACTTGTTTTTGCTGCCAATATTTGCTGCTATACTTGTGCTGCTACATAAAAGTGTGTTTATTGTCTTGCACTCGTCTCACACAGTGTATTTACGCTTTATGTAGTTCCATGTACTGTTGCACCATGGTCCTGAAGAAATGACATTTCATTCCAATGTATACAAGCTATATAGAGGAATGACAATAAAAACTCACTTGACTTGACTTTCGAACTATCAAAATGGTAATGAGTGACTCTGTATATGACTCATTAGAGAATCAACAACTTTGTACAGTTTGGAAGAGTAAGTGAAAGTTATAACTTACCATGCTGAAGTGACCTCTGGATCTTTGGGTACTGTGACTGGTGAGACGCTTTTTGTACAGTCTGGACTGCTGTATCTGGATAATCTCTGCCAACTATACAGCCAGTCTCACTTTTCTGCTGTTGCAAGATTAATTATAACACTTATCAGATGTGGATTGGCAATTAGACAGTCTTTTAATCAGCTGAGTCCTGAAATTAAACTTGAGGTAAAAGTCATCAATCCTCATGTCATGAGACTGACCTGGGAAAATGTAGTGTATATTAGGTTATATTCACAGATATACTCATAGGATCTCTGTGGTATGTCACTGTATGATTTCTGTATTAAACTAGTCCCTAAATGATTTCATGTCACCAATGTGTGTTGTTTGTCATCTATGGATACCGAGAACATACTTGCTTTATGTGTACACAACTTAGGTGCAAAATACTAGTTCAACGTTGATGATAACATGCAGTAAAGTCAAAGAGTAAAATGTTTCTGGTATCAAATCAGGGTAGTGATAACAGCTATTTCTGCAAGTACTTAGTTAGTTCACTGTTAGAGCTTACTTTTATGGAGCAGAATCTGTTAGGAAATTGACTGGTATAATTATTAACTCTTTATTACCTTCTACTCTAAACTACTTTAAAGTCAACATCTGAGAAATAGTGGAAGGTTCTTTACAATACCAACAAAATTCGGTCAAATTCATTTGCAGGTGTGAGTGACACGTGGAGCTTTACACGCCTAAAAGCAGTATTCATTTTATCCTTCAAGAGAAACCCTTAAAATTTATATGTAGAACCAATTTAGAAAACTCAGAACAATTAAAGGAAATGTTGAAGAATTTTTTCTTCTTCTTGCCAACCAAGAATGTAACTTTCAATATGATGCTAGCACCACCATGCTTCACTGTGGGGATGGGTGATGAGTGCTGTTGGGTTTCCGTCAATCATTATTGTGTTGTGCCGGGTCCAAAAACGTACATTTTAGTCTCATCAGTTTTGGTGGATCAGTATGATCTTCAGAGAACCTTTTTAAATGTGTTTACTGTCTCTCCACCATGCCTTTTGATCAAATTCCTAATGAAATTTCATATGGCTCAGTACTTTCATTAAGCTCTCCCATCTCCAACCTTAATCATGGATCTCTCCAGCTCCTTCATCGTTCTTGGTCCCTTTTCTGAATATTGCTCTCCTCACAATGCAATTGCGTCATATTCTCTCCATTTTAAATCATGGATTAAATGATGCTTGATAGGACATGCAAAAATTGGGCTATTTTTGTGTGTGTGTGTGTGTGTGTGACTGATACTTTTTTACAGATTGCCTGGACTTGTTTTTATAGCTTCTTCAGCTTCACACTGCTCTTTGTTTCGGTATGTTCCCCGGCAATAACTCTTGGGAATTCCAGGAACAGGTGTAATTTTCTGAAATACTGAAACCATGAGACACTTTAACACTTTAAAAGTTCATGACACCCCACTCTTTTGGTGTGTTTATAATTAACATCAGTGTCACTTTCTCATTCTGAGATCTTCTGTTTCTCCATATCGCACTTAGTATGCGTGATGGAATGTATATATACACACCTATTCTAAAAATATTTCAGCCGTAAGAATGTGGAGAACATACGTACAAAGGACAAATACCTGAGATGTATCTTCATCAGCGGCACAGTCTGTTTGGGTGCTACTTTCACGAACGTTGTTGTTACCTCCATTTAGAAAGAATGTAAAGAAACCCAGCGCACAGCAACCCACCTGGACCGAAAAACATCCCAACTCGGAAAAATACCAAACAATACCTAAAACGACAGCAAACGCACAACGCCAAAGATACATTTTCTCTTGTTCTCTTTCTCTTCAGATTTTCACGGCTGCGCCACTCCAGACTTAGCGATGTCTATGAACAGGCTCTTCCGGATAAGTGAGAGTCTATAACACTTGGTGAAACCTAAAGGGTTGAGACTGCAGGTCCGATGACGACCACACGATGGCGTGGGATCATTAGAAATCACACAATTGCAGACACTCTTGATTAAACCCATATGTTAACAGCTTAATAGTTGCTTTACAGTTAGTTGTCTGCCTACAGAAATCTTATTTCCGTCCTGTATGCCAGAATGGCTACATTATCGAGAGTATGCTGTAGTAAGAGATTAGTAGCAAATAGCTACCCCCACCCTGCAACCCACCCACCATACAGTCCATACAGACGTCCAACTGGCTTTGGGTTTCTGATCAGAAGGTCGGGGGTTCAAGCCTCAGCACCATCAAGCTGCCACTGTTGGGCCCTTGAGCAAAGCCCTTAACCCTCTCTGCTCCAGGGGTGCCATATCATGGCTGACCTTCCGCTCTAACCCCAACTTCCTAACAAGCTGGTATATGTGAGGAAAAGAATTTTACTGTGCTGTGATGTATATGTGACAAATAAAGGCTTCTTCTTCTTCTTCTTCTTCTTCTTCTTCTTCTTCTTCTTCTTCTTCTTCTTCTTCTTCTTCTTCTTCTTCTTCTAGAGCATGGCACATTTGCTTGAGCCATGCATTTTTCAAGTGATCAAAAATATTGTAACATGTGACTGGTGTTTCTTGTTACCTATGTATGCCCTGTTGCATTGATTGTATAAACAATTAATGGCTCTGAATATATACTCTTGGTTTAAGGCCTGGATTTCACCTGTGACGACTGCATTTGTTGTTAGGGAAAGAAAAAAAAAAGAACAAACCAACATAAAGACCAGAGAGCTGTCTATGAGAGAAAAGCAAGCCATTTAGACAATGAGAAAAGAGGGAAAATCAATCAGACACTGGTGGAGTCAGAGGGGTGTCCGGCATGGCACTGGACACTCCTGACATCTGATTGGCCACCTCGGGTGCCACCGCAAAAATTAATTCACTACTTTCAGTTCAGTTGACATCTCATTTCACTTCCTGTTGATAGAAGCATTTATATTGAAGTTTGGTGGCGGTGCAGTGCATAGTTCAAATCGAGGATGATGAAGAGAGAATATTAACGTTGGTTGCATGTTGAAGAAGAAGAAGAAGAAGAAGAAGGAGAAGAAGAAGAAAAACATAAAGAAGAACATAAAGAAGAACATAAAGAAGAAGAGGAGAGAATATTTCCACAGCTCCATGAGTACTTCAAACATCATATTTGACATATTAGGTTTAGCATCAGGTTTAGGTTTCCTGAACAACATCCATGAAAGTTATTCACTGAGTAAATTATTGTTAGACCCTTGGCTCCATTAACAGATTATAAATCAGAAATGACAGATAGGTTCCCAATTTAGCCTAACCTACATTATGTTTACATCGGTCCTAGTAATACAGTGCAGTGTCGTAAGTTACAGTATATGAATGTTTAGCTAAAGTGGGGTAACGAGCAGGCTACAGCTGTCAGTATTCAGCAGGTTAACATTTAGCAATTTGAAATCCATTAAGTCAGTTAGATTTTTGTACTTGGGCACATCAATTTGAGCTAATCTGAATAAATACTTGAGAATTTAACCAAAGTTTTGTGTCTATACAGAGCCAGACTACATTTTCAGTTGTTTAGGATGAGTCATTCAGTTTTGTTTGCACCGTGCCCTCCGTTAATATTGGCACCCTTGGTAAATATGAGCAAAGAAGGCTGTCTTGTCTTTATTGTTTAACTTTTCGCTCTTTTTATTAAAAGAATTCACAAAAATACTCTGCTCTCATGGATATCAAACAATTGAAAACAAAACACAGGCTTATAAAATCTTTGTTAAATATGTATGCAACAATTATTGGAACCCTTTTAGTCAATACTTTGTGCTACCTCCCTTTGCCAAGATAACAGCTCTGAGTCTTCTCCTATAATGCCTGACGAGGTTGGAGAATACATGACAAGGGATCTGAGACCATTCCCCCATACAGAATCTCTCCAGATTCTTCACATGCTCATGGACATCCATGCTCATGGACGCTCCTCTTAAGTTCACCCCACAGGATTTCTATGTTGTTCAAGTCAGTAGACTGGGACAGACATGGCAGGACCTTGATTTTGTGGTCAGTAAACCATTTTTTGGTTGATTTTGATGTATGTTTTGGATCATTGTCCTGCTGGAAGATCCAACCACGGCCCATTTTAAGCTGTCGGGGAGAGGCAGTCAGATTTTCATTTAATATCTGTTGATATTTGATAGAGTCTGTGATGTCATACGTCCTAACAAAATGTCCAGGTCCTCCACTATATTTAACCGTGGGCATGAGGTACCGTATGGCTTTTTCCGTATGGCTAACTTTCTGTGTGCGCCAAAACTATCTCTGGTCTTTGCCAAAAAGCTCTATTTTGGTTTCATCTGACAATGGAACCCGATCCCATTTGAAGTTTCAGTAGTGTCTGGCTTGAGTTTGTTTTTGGATGAGAGTTGAGGTTTTTTTCATGAAACCCTTCCAAACAACTTGTGGTGATGTAGGTGACATCGGATTGTAGTTTTGGAGACTTTCTGACCTCAAAACGCAAGTAACTTCTGCAGTTCTCCAGCTGTGACCCTTGGAGATTTTTGACCACTCAAACCATCGTCTTCACAGTGCATTGAGACAATATAGACACATGTCCAATTCCAGGTTGATTCATAACATTTCCAGTTGATTGGAACTTCTTAATTATTGCCTTGATGGTGGAAATGGGCATTTTCAATGCTTGTGCTATTTTCTTACAGCCACTTCCCATATTGTGAAGCTCAACAACCTTTTGCTGCACATCACAGCAATATTCCATGGTCTTAACCATTGCTGTGAATGACTAAGGGAATTTGGCCTATGTGTTAGCTCATATTTAGGGCTGCAACTAAGTATTATTTTAAGAATTGATTAATGTGTTGATTTATTTCTTAGATTAATCGATTTGTTGAATTAAAAGGAAAATTTTAATTTTCTGTATTTTCTTATTTATTTATAAAAATGTTATTTAACATTCTGCCCAATGTTGTATTTTAAACACTGTGCAAATTGAAGGCTATGAAAAAGCTATTAAATGCATCTATGTGGACCATGCTATACATTGTGAAAAGGATCTTTAAAAATATTAACAAACAAAAAAATTTACTAATTGTCTACAAGTTTTAAAGCACAAGTTATATCGCGTTATTAAAAATACTAATAAATAAATAATTAAATAAAAACAAAAGCACAAACAAGTGATAAGTGTTAACTGATAAGCAGTTGAGTGTTCTGCAGTAACACACAAATTCACTCATTTGAACACATTAACATATTACTGTATTCTGTAAATGTATGACACTTCTTACATTTATATACAGTTACATGTTCTAACCCCATTACAGTACAGCACTCATAAACACAGTTACTTTTGTTTCTAAATGTAGCTTCAAACAACATATTTGATCAAAATGAATATTTTAGTCAGAATTATTGCGCTTCCTTTCTATCGCACGGTGTTTGATTGACATGTATGCGTGGATTCGCACTCATTCAGTGAAGTTTAATGGAGACTCACTCGCTGTCAGGACGAGCCTTTATGTAAATTAAAATACTGGGGTGAATTTCTAACATTTACAGCTAAGGATATAAAGGTAAAAATGTAATTTATGTGCCCCTAGGTTGGAAGGCACTCAAAAAGCTACTGGGGAAGAGCTGATGGCCAACTTTAAAATGGTCGATGCCTATGACGCCTCAGGATCAAAACTGCAAGGTCGTTCTGAAGCTGATGTTGCTCGACCGAAAGAGAAGATCAGAAGCTGTAGAGATGTTATCAAAATTCGAACATGGAATGTCAGAACAATGAATCAAGGAAAACTCGATATTGTTAAAGCCGAAATGGAAAGAGTAAAAATGGACCTACTCGGAATAAGCGAATTAAAGTGGACTCAATCAGGACATTTTCGATTCAATGAACACTGGGTATACTATGCCGGCAATGAAACACACAGAAGAAATGGTGTGGCGTTTATCCTTAATAAAAGGCTAGCCAACACCATGCTCAAATACAATGCGATCAGCGACCGAGTGATTTCGATACGCTTCAAGGATCGCCAGTAAACATCACAGTCATTCAGGTATATGCACCAACAACTGATGCAGAAGAGGAAGATGTTGACCAGTTTTACAACCAAGTCCAATATGAAGTCGACCGAACACAGAGTCAGGACATGCTCATCATCATGGATGATTTCAATGCAAAAGTGGGACACGGCAAACAAGGAAACACTGTTGGAAATTTTGGACTCGGAAATAGAAACGAAGCCGGTGACCGCCTAGTTGAGTTTTGCACTACAAATCAACTTTTGATCACGAACACCTTTTATCAGCACCACAGAAGAAGGCTTTACACATGGACATCACCGAATAGCATGTACAAGAACCAGATCGATTATATATGCGTCTGTCAACGATGGAAGTCGTCGATAATGTCAACAAAAACGAAACCGGGTGCGGATTGCGGATCCGATCATGAACTTCTATCATACAAGATGAAAATTAAATTACGGAAAAGACCCAAGGAAAAGACTGAGCCAAAACTTGACTTTGCCAACATACCAGAAGTATTTTGGAAGAACCTTCACAATCGATTTGCTGTATTGAACACAGAAGATAAAGAGCCAGAAGAATTATGGACCGAGATAAAGACCACGATTGTAGCAGAAATGAAAACAACACTGCATGTGAAAAAAAAGACAACTCAACCATGGATATCGGAAGGAACGCTGAAAATTATAGAAGAAAGAAGACAAGCCAAAGCTAGAGGCAACAAACAGGTGGCAGACGATATCAGCAAAAAGCTGAAAAGAGTTATTAGAAAAGATAAGGAAATATTTTACCAAACTATGTGCAAAGAAATCGAAGATGAACACATGAAAGGAAGATCAAGATCAGCTTCTAAGAAAATCAAGCAGATCCGAAGGAATTTTCAACCAATGAAGGGCATGCTGAAAGACAAAAATGGGAAAATACTGAACGAGCCAGAACAAATCAAAAGCCGATGGAAACAATATACAAAAGATCTCTACAAAAATTATGCAGCAACTGAAGATGAAGCATCCCCTGTATGCGAGCAAGAACCAGACATACTGAAGGAAGCTGTCATCGCTGGATACTGTCATCGCTGCCATTAAGCTTTTGTCAAAAAACAAAGCTCCAGGTTGCGATGCCATACCTAACGAACTTATCAAACCATCAGAAATAGTCATTGATGTAATCACAAAACTCTGCCAAAAAGTGTGGGAAACTAGAAAATGGCCGACAGAATGGACCAGATCAATCTTCATTCCTATTCCCAAAAAAGGCAATGCAACAGACTGCAGTAACTACCGAACCATCGGTCTAATATCACATGCCAGCAAGATTCTTTTGAAGATCATACAAAGGTGACTACAGCCCTATGTTGACAGAGAACTTCCAGAAGAACAAGCGGGGTTCAGAAGAGGCCGAGGTACACGTGACATCATTGCAGATGTTCGAAGGATCATGGAAAAGGCCAAAGAATATCAGAAGAGTCTGTACATGTGTTTTATTGACTACAACAAGGCGTTTGATTGCATCAATCATGAGAAGCTATGGAAAACACTCAAGAACATGGGTGTACCAGACCATCTGATTAGCCTCATCAGAAATCTATATGGACAACAAGAAGCAACCGTCCGAACGGTACATGGAAATACCGAATGGTTCAGAGTGGAAAGAGGCGTCAGACAAGGCTGCATCCTGTCACCGTTCTTGTTCAACTTGTACACGGAAACAATCTTCAGAAAAGCCAGACTGGACGAGGTCAAAGAAGGGATCAAAATTGGAGGCTGAAACGTGAACAATCTACGGTATGTGGACGACACTACCTTGATAGCTGGCACTGAAGAAGGAATGAAGACCCTACTGCGGACAGTCAAAAGAGAGAGCCAGGAAATGGGACTGATGCTGAACTTCAAGAAGACCAAGGTGATGACTAATGAAAATTACGATCGACGAAGCCTTGACTTGGACGGAGACGAAATTGAGGTTATCAACGACTTCAGCCTACTTAGATCGATGATCAATACGAAGGCAACAAAGTGAAACGAAGAATAGCCATGGGAAAAATCAACGATGAAATCACTGGACAGAATTTTTCAATCAAAGGATATTTCTTTGCCCACAAAGACACGCCTCGTCCACAGTCTCATCTTCTCCATTGTAACATATGGCAGCAGAGAGCTGGACAGTCAAGAAACAAGAACAGAAAAGAATCAACGCCTTCGAAATGTGGTGCTGGAGACGAATTCTGTCGATACCATGGACAGCCAGAAGGACAAATAAATCTATATTGGAGCAAATCAAACCGGACATGTCTCCAGAAACAAGTATCACCAAACTACGACTTGCCTACTTTGGACACATTGTACGAACAAATCATTCACTGGAGAAAGACGTTATGATGGGACGCATCGAAGGAACAAGAAGAAGAGGAAGACCAGCAACCCGGTGGCTCGATACCATTACGACAACAACAGAGAAGACTTTGGCGCAACTTATCCAACTGGCACATCATCCATCAAGTCGCCATGGCTCGGTGTCGAGCCTAAGGCCTTTGACTGACTGACTGCTGTGAAATGAAAACCTATTCATGCATTTCCAAGTTGGTTTGGCTTGAGCATATGATAGACACAGAAAATGTAATGGGCATTTTCATGAATGTAAAAATAACTTTACCGCACTCTGACATAAAGGTGGATTAACATATTTGTCTCATTTTCATTTTCCCAACATTTATTTAGAAAATGAAAATGTTTTAGATGGAACATGCACAGACCATGTAACAGCACAGTAAATGTTTAGTTTAGATAGTGACTTGTTACACATAGTAAAATATTTGTATTTATTGAAGGAATGTATGTAGACGGTATGCAGGTAGACTGTGGCCCGTGCTCATGTTTATTTATAACTTGTAGATAATTTGTCATTTAAAAAGCTTTAATCTATAGACAATGTTACACAAGACCCTAATTATTTAGTCAACACTCATCACTGAGCGTTTGGAATCTTAATGTCTCACAAAAGGCCGCCATTTTATTTCAAAAGTAGAATTTTGAATTAGAATTGGAATTTAGAATTAAAATTCAAATAGTGAATTGTAATACTGTATGTATATCATCGTGACGCAAGGATAACTACTCAGGTTTAAAACACGTTAAAGAAGACGTTAAACTCTTACGTGCAGCCATGCAGTCTATACATAAACTGTGTTTTGCAGAAGATGTGGTTCATGAGAACACACTAACAAAGAAAAGGACTTCTAGCTTGAAGACAGCGAAGGTAAAGTTTTACATTTTGACTTTTCAATACAACAGTGTTGAGCAAATGTTTCCAAACTTAACATAGGGTTGCCACACCTGTTGTGCTGTATTGAAAAATATAATGCTGAGATTTGTCCCATATTTTTGTACACAGGTACAGGTCTTAATGTGAGCTGGGTTACCTGTACCTAACATTGACTACAACTGATAAGAAAAAAATATAGCCATAAAATAAACATGCTTTAGGCCAGTTTTCACCAACACAGTTCCTGGAGATATAAGTTCCTGAAGATTTTAGGTCCAAATATTATCATGCCCACCTGACCATTTAAGGCATCATAACTGGTCACTTCACTGAAATAGTCAGACATACACCAGAACAAAGTTCTATCAAGAAATCATTCTTGTCTAGAGGTATTTTGGTGTGGTCTTTAGAACATGTAAAGACTAAAAACCAAAGTAATAATTCAACCAAAAAAGGACATCCTGTGACTGCCTGGTACATAAAACATTTAGCAAAATATTAGTAAAGTCTTCTACATATCTATTTTTTAAATAATGGGTACACCAGGTGGTCCAGGGGCTGTAAACAACCACTTATACATCCACATTACCTTGTGTTGATTAAACTGATCAAATTATTCATCCTGCTTAATACTGCTTGTGTTTTCTTCCCTCACAGACAGATCAGTGCTTACAGACAGATCAGTACTTACAGACAGATCAGTGCTTACAGACAGATCAGTGCTTTCAGACAGATCAGTGCTTACAGACAGATCAGCGCTTACCGACAGATCAGTGCTTACAGACAGATCAGAGCTTACAGACAGATCAGTGCTTTCAGAGAGATCAGTGCTTTCAGACAGATCAGTGCTTACAGACAGATCAGTGCTTACAGACAGATCAGTACTTACAGACAGATCAGTGCTTTCAGACAGATCAGTGCTTACAGACAGATCAGCGCTTATTGACAGATCAGTGCTTACAGACAGATCAAAGCTTACTGCCACCTCTGGTGAAAGCTACCACACACCAAAGTTCACAGACATCCACTTATGGAAATGCTCAGGTGGAGCACCTCCCAGCTCTCCTGGCTCCTGCTCTCCCCCCTGTCCCCAGAAAAGGTACCTCTCACATCACTGCTCATTTTAAACAGTTTATCATCCACTAAATATACTGAAGTCAGCATCTAACACAAATAATGAAGGAATACAGCACTGTTAAAATAAACAACAGTGCCTTGCATAAGCATTCACCCCCTTTTCCATGTTTTACAGTTGAATATTATGGAATATGTTTCATGTTAATTACATATAATCCCACTTAGGTCCATTTTCATTCCAGGTTGTAACACAATAAAATGTGGAAATTCTCAAATGGGCCAAATACTTATGCAAGACACTGCCAGCTGGCAAGATGTTAAATGTATATGGCATTACAAGAGCTTAAACCTTGTTCTGTTGGACAGTCTAATCACATTTGTTGTGTTTCAAATACACACTGTGTGTCGATTTGGTTGTTTTCTTGAAGTACGAAGGTTGATGCCAGCCCAGCAGGAGAGACTTGAGAGTATAATGGCTCATCATCCTGACATCAACACACCATGGTAACTATATAAAAAAAAAATAGTAACTGAGTCATCGTTAAGTTGTCATTATAAATGTATCTGTGGTGAACCTTGGGTTATTGTTTGTATAACTTATGCCCAGATGAACCTGATTTCTCTAACTCTCACTCTCATTGCTATAGGGTGTCTCGGCGGGTGACTAAGTATGCAGTGAACTTTGGTTCGCCACAAGTTGTCCACTTACCTCCGGTGAAAACTTCATGCCGTTTGGCCTCGACCTTTTGGAGCAAACCGAACTGTCAATTTGGACACAAGCATCAACGCTCCGAATACCAGGCCAGCTACGGTCCTACGGTAGTATAAAACTCTATAGTAATTATGAAATGGCAGTTGCTCCAGCCGTTGTGTTTATCCAACCATTATTTTTTTTCTTGCAAATGAAACTGTGCAGGATATTGGGTCCCATGAAGAGGGCCAAATGGTTTAATTACCCTCTCTATTAACTGAAATTATCATTTAAATACATTCTTTCATCACTCTGTACCTTAAATCTCTTTTCAACAGAATCGCACCAGACATTTCAGCCTTCCTCTGTACCGACAGCTCAAAGGAACACTTTAAAAAGGTATTTAATCAGAACACATAACAATAGTATAGCTGCACATTACCATAGGTGCCAACTTCACTGAGGGTTTTCATAACAGTTTTCAACAAATTCATGACATCATAACCTTTAATAACCTTTATAACATCGTATCCCAGCCTAATTATAAACATAACTTTGTTAGAAGCTTACACTTTAACACAACTTGCTGTGGTTTTTCTCGTAGCATTTGTCTAGTTCTCTATCACTACACAAATTACAAAGCACAGCATAATATACACAAATAGTTAGCATCTCGCCATATTTACAGTTTGATCACTGATTATTGGAACTTAAAAACCTTGAGTTATTTTTTATACCTTATCCCCATGAATGTAAAATATTTATACATAGTATATCATAGAGAAACATTTGATTGAACTTCTGCTTGATTATTCTATTCCCTCTCCACAGCAGATCTCCAGTAAATGTAAAAATAAATAAATAAATAAGAAGAAAAAAGACACAAAGAGTAATTCATGAAGCTTGTTTGGGACCACAACATCAGTATTCAACTTTTTACTTTTGTCGCCCAATTGTCCATGGATGTGTGAGTATGAGAATAACTTGCACATTCTTTGGCCTCAACTCATCAGGACAGCCAGTCTATTTGCAGAGAAATACACACATAAAACACCAGAGCTTCTAATGGCTGACAAAATTGCATAAATAAAAATTCCCAGATTACTTATAATGCCCACAGACTTTCACAGGCAGACTTAAGAAATGACAGAGGACTGTCTTCTTACCGATAGATGGCATCTTCAAGCTAACAGAGCCCACCTACAAGTTGCTATTCTTTCTGATATCTGCCTGGTTTCTTCTCCTCTGGTTTTGCCAAAACCAGTACTAGCCAGATGGAGTAGATTTTATGGCAGGTTTACTCCAGGAGCCAGCTTGAGGACACTGAAAGGAAACCCCTCGACAAGAAACCCCAGCAAGAAAAGTTCTTTGTTAAAAAAATGAACAAATAAAATAAATGTGACAGACAGTAGTGTTTTTATTCTCTTATTTTATTTTTAAATATATTTATTAAATATAATAAATAAGAATAATAGTAAATAAACATGACAAGCACTTGCTTTTGTTCTCTTTATTATCAGCTAATAGAATAAACATGACAAATTAACAGTGAGAAAATTAACCTTAATGTTTTACGATACAATAACAATAACGTCCGCAACACAGTGCTCTTTGATGCATTATTTGAATTCACTCACTCATTTTCCTTCACTTCTTCCCTATATAGTGGACTCAAATGTTATTCGCTATATAGGGAATAGTGAACGAGTGAGCGACAGACACAGCATTGGTTTTTATGCAACTTCAGTGGCTCCAACCATGTGAACAAAAGTGGTGTATCAAAAAACAAACAAACAAACAAAAACTTGAACCCCTCAATGTTAAAAAATTTACGCCACGCTGTGAGTGAGTGAGTGAGTGATCACTCACTGACAGCCACTGATTTAGTCATAGGGTGTCATACGGACTGCGTTGAAAAAACATCCCAGTGTGAACAGGCTTTAAAACTGAACTACAGCATCACCTGGCGATTGAGACAGGATAACAACCTTAAGGAGCAATAAATAAATCAATGAATAAATAAGTCAATGGAAAAAGGAGCAACACCATCTATCCATCCATCTTCTACCGCTTACTCTTTCAGGGTCGCGGAGGAGCAACACTGTTCCTGTAAAGCTGGGTATATCGCTCTCTATTCACTATTACAATCTAATTAAAAAGCAAAAGCAGTATGCATTTATAATGTCACATTCAGTAAGTCATCATAGCTAGCGTTAGCTCCGTACCGTAACATTAGCAGCCTATAGTGTGCTGTAATGACATAACATTGGCTATCTGTTTACTATCCTAGTAACGTTATGCTTTAAAAAATACATTTCTCTGGTTATGACAACATGTAAAACATGTACAAAATAAAACTAGGATTGTGCTACATAGTTAAAAAGATGCAGTTTATATATAATTGTGTTACTTTTTAACATGGATACAGTTGCAATCAAAATTATTCAACCCCATTGCAAATCAGCTTTATTATAAAAATTTACAGACTTTCAGCTGTTTGCAATGAACAAATCAAACAAAAGCAATTGAAATAGTTCAACAAAATAAATGCTTCAAGTAGTTTCCCCAAATTCAACTGAAAATGCAACTACTAGTGAGTTCTCCAGTCTCACAATTATTCAACCACCTGAGTAGAATACCTTGGTGTTGTTTCAAGCATACCTGATGCAGCTAATCAAGGGCTTCATTAGTTGCACCAGGTGTGCTTGAGCTGGAACATATAAAATACCTGAACCCTCAAGTGACTGCAGAAGACCTGCAGCAGGACTTGGTGGCAACAGGCACTGAGGTTTCAGTAAGCACAGTAAGGCAGACTAAACGCAGAAGGTTTCCATGCCAGAACTCCAAGACGTACACCACTACTGACCAAAAGCACGAGAAAAGTCAGCTCAAAATCATAAATAAACCACTGGTTTTTTGGGATTCTGTTCTGTGAAGCGATGAAACAAAACTGGAACTTTTCAGCATGATGAATCAGCGGTATGTCGAGAGAAAGAAGAATGCTGAAAGAACACTGTCCACAGTCAAGCATGGTGGTGGCTCGGTGATGCTCTGGGGTTGCTTTGCTCCTGAATTGAACCCCATCGAAAATCTCTGGAGGGATTTCAAGAAGGTGGTTGCAGCACGCAAGCTCAATAATATTACTGAAATGGAGGCCATTGCTCTTGAGAAATGGGCTAAGAGTCCTCAGGAACGCTACCAGAAGCTATGCAGAAGCTACACCTGGATTGTTTGTCAGACAAAATGGCAGATAGCAACGGAACACAATATTGCTGTTATGATTGGTCAGATAGCCTGTCAAAAAAAACTGCCGGCAAAGGGTGAATTAAGTGTGCACTGATTTCAAATTTATTGACACTTGCTTCTGAATATGTAATGATATCCACAACGTTCAGCAGAGCTGCTTTTTTAATCATAGCAAGTACTCTAAAATCAAAATAATCCAATACTGTTTTTAATGGGGTTTCTGTATAACTTGTCAAAAAAACACCGTAAACATTCAAATATATAATGAGCAAACGCAAAGAGGGAGAGCGCAAACGCAGTCCCCCACTACCACAAATAATGCAGTTGAGATTCCCACATTTAGGGAGTTCACGCAGAAACCCTGTGTATAGGCCTGGTGATGACGTTTCTTGGATGGAACATACAGACTAAAGATGCACCGATACAGAATTTCTCAGCTGATACCGATAAGCAATTATTCAGAGTGATATCGGCCGATACCGATAGTTCTGCCTTTTATGCCTTCTTTTAAATGAATAATAATTAATTACACAATTCTGAAGGAAATTCTGATAAAAAACATTATTCTCTCCATTTCAACAAGTTTCACAGTAACTGGTCTCATAAACAGAAAACACATTACTCTAATGAACATTAACACATGAACTAAATTCGGAAGATTAAAGTAAGATTTCTTAACTTATTGAATGTTATTCATTCATATTAAGAGAATTAATTGGCTGAATTGGCCTCCTGTAAGTCTTACATTCACTTTCCACAAACAAAAGCATTTCTACTACATCACTGAACATCAAGCTGGTAATATATAATATCAACTTTTTTATTTTAACATTAACTGGATATGAAATGCACTACTCTGCAAATATATTTTTCTGTGCAATATATACTTTTTTGTCAACTCATCTTCATTTAAATGTTCGAATGGTGTACTGGCGCTTTATTTCAGTGTGAGCAGCACAGCAAAAAAAATAAACATTAGACTTGACTCTAAACGTGCTAGAAACACGTTAAACATGCTAGCAACACTTAGCTAAGTGCTAAAGCGTGCAATTACTGCTATTACTTCACATATTTGATACGAATCCTGGCCTGAAGACATTCGTGATGTGTCATTCATGATTTGTTCATTGTGAATAAATCTTGAATATGACTCAGGAACAACGTGTTGTCTCAGAGACTGATCCGTTCATTCTTGACACATGCGCTGCAACAACCCCATAGGTTCTGTACCGGAAATAGAAATGATTAGTTCACCTCTGCCGGAGTTTGCATGTTCTCCTCGTGCTGCGGGGGTTTCCTCCGGGTACTCCGGTTTCCACCCCCAGTCCAAAGACATGCATGACAGGTTGATTGGTAGGTTGGTAAATTGTCCATAGTGTATGAATGGGTGTGTGAGTGTGTATGTGATTGTGCCCTGCGATGGACTGGCACCCTGTCCAGGGTGTACCCCGCCTTGTACCCGATGCTTCCTGGGATAGGCTCCAGGTTCGACCCTGAAGAAGGAATAAGCAGTTGAAGATGGATGGATGGATGGATAGTTCACCTCTGCAGTCTTCGGGTTCGAGTCGTTCGTTCTTCCGGCGCTGCACCACGCAGTACCGGAAACAGGATGAACGAACAACTCGAACCCAAACAAAGACTTAAGAACTAATCATTTCTGTTTCTGGATGAACAGATGTAAATCATAAATGCTGATTCTTTTATTAAAATGTGTCATGTTTTCGTTATAAGCTGTAAAGAGAAAGTGGTCGTGAGGAAAGGCAGCACATGGAGCCAAAAATAAATCTAACTAACACAGCACTGGTTAGCCAAAAATGAAACTCTTCTGGTTGATGACTGGTGGACATTGTCCATGTTGCCTGGATGCTGTAACTTTCTTTTAGAGGCAGCCGTCCCCACCTGTTCTGAGCTTCCAGTGATGCGCAGGTGTGATGCTGATGTCCTTGGTTAGTTATGAGAGTGAGCCATTGGGGGTTGTTTATCTTCACCCTGATGTGTGTGTAGTCACCCAAAAAGCGAGATCACATTCGGGTAACGCACATGTCTCTTTGCATGCCGAACAACAAACTTTCCCTTCTCCCCCTCTGACATGCTTACCAGTTTCCCACACAAAACAACTCCCCTAGTGGCATTTACCATTCAACAGTATTAAGTGAACACAACAAAGTTTTCTGTATCAGGTAAACCAATGTATTGATTTATTCCACTGATGTATAAAAGTCAGGCATCAGAGAGACATGGAGAAAATTCAGTAGACAATATAATATAATAAACATGGAAGAAGTTGGACAGTAATCTTTATTAGTGTTTCTCCATCCTGTAGAGGTCTGGCAGAGGAATTTCAAAAGAATTGTGAGCAGCCATAAACCGCTCATTGAGTATTAATCTCTCCAGTGTGACAATATCTAAAAATTAATTTTCTGGTCAGTAGACTTTTATAGGACATCAAACTAAACTGTGCACTTAAACTATAGAGCCATGCTAAGGTGAAGAGCAGGTCAGAGGTCAGAGGAGGAGGCAGAAAGCCCTAGAAGCGGAAGGGAAGTGGATATGGAGAGGAGGTACTGTAAGAGCAAAGAGGAACAAATATGGCTTCACAGATACATTATGTTCCAGTAGCTATAAAATACATTCTAGTACAGTTAAGACAGAACCATCTTTCTGGAGGTTCTGGTCCAAGAAGTCCCCAACAAAAATTACCTTCATCTTTAAGTTGGTGAAAGTGGTCGAGCCAGACATCCACACACTCTTTACGGAGAAAGCTCCACCAGCTCTTTATTCTCTGATTACTTGTGCTTCTTCCATAAATGAAACTTTTATCACCCCATAAACATCATTGCCACAAAGGTACCGTTGCATATCTCGCATAGAGCCGTTTTCCATCCCCATATCTGTCCTGATGATATGGGCACATCCACCTTGTTCTACTGTCTCTAAGAAATAACCTCCTATAACTTTGGGGTCACTGATGGTACAGTATGCATTCAGCCACAGTTTTCTTCTTGAGAACCCATCAATAGCTCTATTGATGCATATACCGAACAGCTTTAATTTGTCTTAAGAATCAACATGCCATACAAAATTTGGAAAAGTACAGTCATCAGTTCATTCTTCTATGTATTCGGATTTCTGTGGCCTCTGAGTCAAGCGTGGATAGAATTAGGCAGACATCCTCTTTCCATACATACAGTCACCTTTCCTTGTACTTAGTGTGCAACCACCTGTAGCCATGCAAAGCCCCTGAGCTCCTCCCTTATAAATTGAACAGTTTCTGCTAAATTATCAAATTGTTTCTGGCAAAACAGTCCATTCTTCTTCAGGATTGGTTTTAGGGTTGTCAGACTGAGAACAAGCCTGTGCTTAACACTCAAAATATGGAGGACCTCGTCTGTATATGTGAGGCCAAAGTTAAAATAATGTTCTCTGAACTCCAGTCTATCCATGGGAATATGTGTGGATTGTGGATCCATCAAGGATGACTACTGCTCACTAACATTGCCTAGTGAGAAAAACAGACAAGGAGAAGGATTATTAGTCAATTCAATAAACTCAGCACCTCATTCTACACATTGTTTTTGTTACAATCACACAAGGAATACTCTCAATTCTTCCAAAAGCACTTTCCGCACTTTTTTTTTGAGACGCAGCAGATTTTACTTGATTGATTTTAGTTAAAACTGAACTGAAACTCTCCAAATGAAATTCAATTGAATTGATTTTCCTTCAGTGTTAGTTCTATTATTTCGAGTTTCCTTTTTTCTTTCCTTACTTTTCCCCTGTGCAATCACTGCAATTAAGTAATAAGTACCTGACACTAGGGGGCCTCCATAGACGTCACCATTATTCGAAGCTGCTGGCCCTTCTCTGCATGATTTTGTTATGCATTGCACTGCTGCCTCATGATTGGCTGATTAGACAATTGCATGAATATACAGGTGTACAGGTGCTGCTAGTAATTAAGCACTATTGTGCAATTGTTAGGTCCATCCAAAGTCTACACTCTGTTCATAATTCTTTAAATCTAATATTAGCAGGTATATAAATTTTCTGAAACAGAACGGCAGTTTGTCATGCTTATAACAAAAATAATAAGAGTATTCAGGATTTGTAGCATTTATCTCAGTAGGTGCTCTACTCTAGCAGATATTTCATTTCACATTGTAGTTTTTAGATCTAGTTAAATTTTGGAAGTCTTGACATTAAAATAATCATTACTATGAGTCGGCTGCGTGTTTGAAAACTAGCGTCCTCTTTTTTAACCTTCTCTATTTATTTTTTTCAGCAAGGAAATAAAGCAGCCCAATGATGATCCAAATATATATATATATATATATATATGTTTTTTTTTTTTTCTTTCAGGGTTAAACTGTTTTGGCTCTTGTCTGTTTCTTAGGACCGGAGTTGATGTTTACTCTGAAAGCAGTGAGGGCGGAATGACGTGGCGTTTTATAAAAGCCTATATTTGGAAAAAGGGAGCTGCGCGTGCGTCCTTGCGTGCGTCGGTATTTTTAAGTGTTCTATTGCTGCAATACCGTCACTAAACACCAGAGAGGAGACTTCACCTCTTACCGCTAGATGTCGCCAAACCATCTCCAACCACGTAGGAATTTTTCATTTCAGCTGCTTTTAAATAAATGCTCAGCTTCTGAAGTCATTTTTGTACCGGAAAATTTCTCTCTCTCTCTCTCTCTCTCTCTCTCTCTCTCTCTCTCTCTCTCTCTCTCTCTCATCAACCACTCTATATTTTTTTATAATTATATTATTATAAATTCCTCAGCACACATTTCCTCATCTCAAGCTTAATGTTTTTTTAACCACTTCAAGTTCAATTATAGCCCTTTGACTAGGTCTGTAATAAGCTTATAATGGAGGAGGTGGAAAGCTGCAGTAAAGCTGTTTTTGAAAGATTAACGATCGAGTAGTTCACACACTGTAATTAACAGTGAGACTGAGAGGAGAAGGAAGGAGAGGTCAAATAAAGAGGGCGTGTAATCCAAATGAAAGGACTGAGATCTGAGGTAGATCTGAATAATTTGGCTGAAAGAATGAAATGCTTCAGAGTAATAACACAACGAGATACGACAGCTAAAATTTGATTGATGTATTTATTACAAACATTTCTTAGAAAACGTGTTTTTTTTCACATTTAATCCTATACAGCCACTGGTTTCACCACTATTACACACATTGCCCTCCACTAATATTGGCACCCACGGTAAATATGGATAAATAAGGCTGTAAAAATTTGTCTTTATTGTTTAATTTTTTGATCTTTTGTGTAGCTGCTGTGTATAGTTACCATGAAGCACCTTAACTAGGGTAAACGTTTTAGCGAAATGTATGTTTCAAGAACAAGAATCTGAGGGTATCATAAGCAAAGACTCAACGAAACTTTACAGCTGAAGGCTGGGGGCGGGAGTTTTTTCTAACCTTCAATTGTCCAGTTTCGATGAGCCTGTGATAGCCTTAGATTCCTGTTCTTGGCTGATGGGAGGGGAATCCAATTTGGTCTCCTGCTGTTGTAGCTCATTCACCTCATGATTCAATGTTTTGTGCATGCTGAGACGGTTTTCCGTTCACCAGGGTTGTGAAGAATGATTATATGAGGTACTATATCCTTTCTGGCAACTCAAACCAATCTGGCCATTTTCCTCTGACCTCTCTTATCAACAAGGTGTTTGCACCCACAGAACTGTCACTTGCTCAATGTTTTGTTTGTTTGTTTGTTTTTTATTGCAACATTTTGTGTAAACTATAGAGACGGTTGTGTGAAAATCTAAGGAGATCAGCAGTATCTCCATACTCAAACCAGCCCATCTGGTATCAACAGCCATGCCATGTGTCCTAATAAAGTGGTCATAATAAAGTTGATGGTGAGTGTATATATGGAGAACATTAGAAACAGACAGTAACCCAAGGATCAAATTGAGGACCCTGTATCTGTGCAGCCACTACCTACTATGCCGTGCAGTTCATATACTGTACATTAGAAGTAAATAAATTCAATACATTTAAGATCACTGAAAATATATATTTTATATTTGATTTTGCCATGAAACTTTCCTTTAACCTACAGAAAGTCGAAGACCTACAGACCTTCAGAACCTCTAACTGTAGAGTTAGTTTTTGTTTACAGACACACAGAACAATAAGCTGAGTGCCTCATGATGACTTAGCAGTTGCTTAGATGCAATATTTTGTTGATCCTATTTAGGAGCCACTTATGTAACTGCATTTAACACCCTCTTGACTAACTCTCTCTTTCTCGGCATCCCTTTTTCATGGATTATAAAAAGTTGTTTTCATAGGGCCCGAAAGACGGAGGCATGTTGCCTGTTTTAACTCTGGCACCCAGACACAGAAACCCTCTCATTTCCCAGAGCTCGCCCTCAGCAGCCACAGAGCTACACAGATAAACATTAGAGTGGCACAAGAAAACTTAATGTCTCCTCTAAAAAACAAACAGTGCCATGTAATGCCAAGGCTTATAGCTTCAGGCTTTAAAGAATAAACTGAGGCTTTGCATGTTGAGAAAGGATCGAAGAAAATAAACAGATGTAGGCCGAGTCAACAGAGAGCCTCCCACAGATAGAAAAATCACATGATTCAGCAATATAGGTGAGTCTGAGGTTGGTGTATAAAGATTGCTTGGTCTCTTAAGAGTGCTTTTCACGCCCTCTATATCAGCCTCTGGTGTCTCAAATGTCTTTTTTTCCCCTGCTGTGTCACCACAAACCCTGAAGGCCAGGCGTTTAAATCTGGTGTTTCTCTGGCAATCGTTTCCATCCTGTTTATGCCAGAGCCCAGCAAGGCTCAACCGCATTGGGATGCCGAGCTCACGACACAAATGTGAGCTTTCAGTGCAGCCAGCCACTCCAATATCATATATACCCCATAATATATGACGGGCTAATACTGTTTTCTTTGTTTTTTTGCTTCCAAGTGAATGAATGAAACCAACCCACTACTTCAGTTCATTATATCTTATTTCATTTAATAAAAATCCTAGCACATGAAAAGTGTCAAATTCGAGTCGTGTAATAATTTTTTTATTTGGTATATAAACATATAAAACCCTTACCTATCTGGAAAAATATGTACACTTTGTGTAATCAAAATACAAAAAAACAAAAACTGCTCTACAGTTCTACAGTAAACTGCTCTTGCACAACTAGGTCCACACTCTAATGCCTGGTGGTTCTTTGACTACCATCTCTTAAATACTTTCTTTGTACTGAAGCTGCATCAGAATAAAACACTATGACAGAAAAATGGTTTGAAACATGAAGGACAATAAGACTGAATGTCATTATGTACCTGAAACAATTTCATTTGGTGAAGTCTACATTATTTGCAATTATCAATTAATGCTGTGCAACTCTCTGAATCAACTCCAAATGAGTGAAACCTGAGACAAAAGAAAACATGCGCACCAACATCTGAGATGTATTCGGTTGCTCTTCTGGCTATCCACAGATATTGTCCATACTCTACTGTGTCTCCTGCATCCTCTCCTGTGCACTCTATCTCTTCAGCACCTTTACTCGCGTACCTCGAGCAGTCAGCGGCATTTGCAGGATTTGACCACCATGTTTGAGAGCTGCTCCACCCGTGGAGTTCGACCGAGGAAGTAAACGATAGTGAGAGGCTCCAGGTCCTGAGGCACGCAGCAGGGAGATGCAGACGCCTCAGGATTCATTTTGTTATAAAGTGGCAAAATCTGGACAAGACAAAGGGAGACATAATGGGCAGTTCTGTGAATACTTTTAGAAGAAAAATGCCTGTTAGTGTAACTATAGGACAATACCCTGGATAGAAAGCACAACCCAGATATGAAGCATTTTATTCACACACCATATTATAGTGATTGTCTGCACTCCACAAGTAGGGGCAGTTGCCAGCACAGAAATTTGCTTTGTATCCTTTCGGTTCGTGGATCCATTTCCAGTTTAGGTCCCGACGGAAGTCGATGTACAGAGACCTTAAACAACAGCTTTGATCTGCATTCCTATGAGAGAATTTACAAATAATGTACAGTTAATAATAGCTAAAAACTAAGAAATGAGTGCATCCTCTTTGCTTGCTGTATCTTACGGTCATAAATGACTTTGTTTCCATCAGAAAATGCTAATTGGGATCCATCTTTGGTAGGCTTTGATAGATTCCCATAAAACTTTTTAGCTTTTTTTAAAAGCACAATCCAGCATTTAGAACCTAATCTCTTTTGATCACAACTACAGTGTACACCAATCAACCATTATCATGCGTAATATTTTGCTGTTCCCCCGTGTGCTCTGACCCATCAAAACAGCTCTGACCCATCAAGTCATGGACTCAACAAGACTGAAGGTGTGCGCTGGTTTCTGGCACCAAAATGTTAACCGCAAATCCTCTAAGTCCTGAACAATGTGAGATGGGGCCTCCATGGACTGGACTTGATTGTCTAGCACATGTGACATGTCTTTGTCATGTTCCTCATACCATTCCTGAGCAATTTTTCGCAGTATGTCAGGGTGCATCATCCGGCCGCTGCCATTAGGGAATACTGTTGCCATGAAGGGGTGTAGTTGGTCTGCAGTGATGTTTAGGTAGGTGATACATGTCAAAGTAACATCCACATGAATGCCAGGACCAAAGGTTTCCCAGCAGAACATTGCACAGAGCATTACGCTGCCTCCGCCGGCTCGCCTTCTTCCCATAGTGCATCCTGGTGCCATTTCTTCCCCAAGTAAGCGACACACATGCACTCGGCCATCAACATGATGTAAAAGAAAACACGATTCAACAGTCCAGGTCACCTTCTTCCATTGCTCAATGGTGCAGTTCTGATGCTCATGTGCCCATTGTAAGCCCCATACACAGCAGGCTGCAATGCACTGTGTGTTCTGACACCTTTCTATCATAGCCAGCATTAACTTTTACAGAAATTTGTGCTACAGTAGCTCATCTGTGGGATCGGACCAAACGGGCCAGCCTTTGCTCCCCAGACGCATCAATGAGCCTTGTGCGCTCATGACCTTGTCACTGGTTCACTGGCTGTCTTTCCTTGGACCACTTTTGGTAGGTACTAACCACAGCATACTGTATGTTGTCAGTAGTCTCTGTATAAATGCTCCATAAAGGCCAGATTTGTGCAGTGTACGACTGATTGTTGTCCTATGGACAAACTCTCCCACCTCAGCTGTAGTTCTCTGCAGTTCATCCAGAGTGATCATGGGCTTCTTGGCTGCATCTCTGATCAGTCTTCTCCTTGTCTGAGCTGAAAGTTTAGAGGGACGGCCAGGTCTTGGTAGATTTGCAGTGGTCTGATACTCCTTCCATTTCAAAATGATCACTTGCACAGTGCTCCTTGGGATGTTTACAGCTTGGGAAATCTTTTTGTATCCAAATCCGGCTTTAAACTTCTCCACAACAGTATTACGGACCTGCCTGGTGTGTTCCTTGGTCTTCATGATGCTCTCTGCGCTTTCAACAGAACCCTGAGACTATCACAGAGCAGGTGCATTTATACAGAGACTTGATTACACACAGGTGGATTCTATTTATCACCATCAGTCATTTAGGACAACATTGGATCATTCAGAGATCCTCGCTGAACTTCTGGAGTGAGTTTGCTGCACTGAAAGTAAAGGGGCCGAATAATTTTGCACGCACCACTTTTCAGTTTTTTATTTGCTAAAAAAGTTTAAAATATCCAATAGATTTCGTTCCACTTCACAATTGTGTCCCACTTGTTGGTGATTCTTCACAAAAAAATTAATTTTATATCTTTATGTTTGAAGCCTGAAATGTGGCAAAAGTTTGAAAAGTTCAAGGGGGCCGAATACTTTCGCAAGGCACTGTATGTTTCGTAAGCAATCTGGTTAAAGCCTGATGTTTCAACTGTCTACAGTTTATACAGCAATGAGAAGGTGCACAGAGACAAGGTTTATGCACATCTCTGTTATTTTTTCCATACTTAAATACAAGGCACTCCCTAAGCAAGTCACTGCATGCAAACACTGAGTACATTGTATGCCAGAAGGTTTACAGTACAACCCAGTACAGAGACTCTTTCATACATGCCATCACACATACATACAGATATTTGTAAGTTTACATGTCCCTAAAACCGTTTTTTTTTATGCCTTACTAATGGTACCTAGAGCATGTTGTAGCTTCAGCAGCTGCCCTCTTTTTGCGGTTCTTTTTGTTGGGGTTCTCCAAACGATCTGTGGGCCGCAGGGTCAATATGAGGTGTGGTGTTTTAGTACTGAACTCTATCTGGCCTTTAGTCAGACCTGGCTTCCGGTTAGGGCGAATCAGGTCATCATCAACACCTGTAAAATAGAGATTAACTTGTTTAAAGTCTGTCTATCAATTAGTATTGTTAACAATCACTAAGTTCCATGCATTGAGGTCACTGAATTCATTTCTGATTTGGAGTTACATGAATCCAGAGCAAGTAGGTAATATGAGATTGGAGCAAAGAGAAGTGAAAGACTATAACCTGCAAATCGAGCTTCCAACTCCTCAGTCTTGTTGAGCACAATATTATTTGTGGATGGAATAAATGTGCAGCATGGAAAATGAACACTGAGCATCAGGCCCAAGTTCTTCTCTGAGTGGGGGGTAATGAGAGAAAAGGATTGATTCACAGTCACATCACATTCACAAGATGATTCATGGCTTTTTCATTATAGTGCTTGTTCATTTTACTGAGGCAATGCTGCAATATGCAAATGAACACTCGAAAAATATCTTTATAAATATACTTTGCGTGCCTAGAGTTTCAAGATCAAGCTGACCAAGAAATCCAAATGAACGCCGCTGTGGGTCTTTTGACATATTCTAGCATTCACATTGTTCAACAAACATAAATAATTTTGGTCAAAACAAACCAGGCTGGTCTTTATCCATTTCAGATCAAGGGCTGACCAGCATATTTCAAGCACAAACGCAATATGCAGCAGTATAACCTCAATATAGTGTTTTGTCAGTGTGGTGCAGCCCTACTTCCTGTGTGGTGTGACTCCTTGAACTCTCTGACCTTTATAAGCCATCCACTCTTTCACAGTCTCTGTGACGTCAACAGACAGCCACGCCGCCTTGGCTCCTGGCTGAACAGTTCTAGAATCTATGTACCTATGATGGGAACCTGAAATATCGTCAGATTTCAGAATCTGGAGGAAGAGAGAACAAGAGGTGCAGTTATAGACTTTTAAAATCAAACTTTAACTATTCGCTAAACAGTCAATATCCTGCAGCTAGTTGTTTATTCTATTCAACCAACTCTGCAGAGACAACCCCGAGCTCATGCACACATATTGTTGAATGAATTTACCTGGTATATTTCCACTCGCTGCTCCGTGGCTTGCGCATGTAGGTTCTGCACCCTGTATATGCG
Organism: Ameiurus melas; assembly: GCA_012411365.1. Classification (NCBI taxonomy): domain Eukaryota; kingdom Metazoa; phylum Chordata; class Actinopteri; order Siluriformes; family Ictaluridae; genus Ameiurus; species Ameiurus melas. The sequence goes on along the minus strand of CM022754.1, from coordinate 18,048,250 downwards.
AAACTCTGCCTTGACAAGTGTGCTAGAATTCCGGTCTACACTGGTGACATCAAACTTCACCACTCTGAAGTGTGGACTCTGAGGCACTGTGTTTATCATGTCTGTGGAAACAACAGGAGCATTCTTTTAAAGTCTGGTGGTTTTTCAGAATGTTCACCTCAAGGTAATTAAATTCACCTACAGTCTCCAAATCAACATCTATCCCCTTATAAACCTCCCACCAAAAACACTGGAGCCATTTGGGATTCAAAGACCTGGTTGTATCATTGGTTGAACAACATCAGAAAAAAGTAGGGTGCAAATAGTAACAGTATACTTAGACTGTGAATCATATAATGGCATTCACTGGGGGTCAGTAGCCCCCCCCACAGGATGTTTGCCCAAAGATCCTAGACAAAACAAATATCTGTGATTCTGTTAATATTACATATTCAAGTAGATAGCTAATTCGCAAAACTAGTTTTGCCTAGACACATTTCTCTTCACAATAAATGCATGCAATTTGGTAGTCAAGTCTGAGGCAAGCTCGTGCCTGATGCTCCCTGGGATAGGCTCCAGGTTTCCGTGACCCTGAAAAGGATAAGTTGGTATAGAAGATGGATGGATGGATTGGTGGAAGTTTGATGCAAGGTATGGCTTGATAAATCAATAAATAGAAAAAAATATAAATGGATAAATAGATAAACATACAAACATATATAAAAAAAATTATGTTACGGCCTGTTACAGTGTGTGATTTTCCTCATACTGCTGCAAAAATCAAAATGGTCTCACAGTGGAAAATTCGTAACAATTCACATTGCTCAAGTCATTTAAAAGATACAGGCTAGGATTAGGAGCAGGGTTAGCTTTTATTTTGCTAATTAATTTCCATGAAATTCAACCACACCACTCATTAATTTGAATTCTTACTAATTTCTTATGAGATCAGTTTGGGAGAAACATATTTCTAGTAGTGTTTACTACTACACTGGCATGGTGACTTAGTGGTTATCGGGGATTCGAATCCTGTCTCCGCTCTGTGTGCAGAGCTTGAAAGTTCTCCGGTTTCCTTTCCCATTCAAAAGACACGTGTTGTAGGCTGATTGGCGTTTCCAAATTGTTTGTGGTGTGTGAGTACAGTGCCTTGCAAAAGTATTCACTCCCCTTGGCATTTTTCCTATTTTGTTGCATTACAGCCTGTAAGCCAGGCAAGGATGGCATTAATCAAACAGGCAACAAAGAGAAAAACATCATCTTGGAGGAGCTGCAAAGCTCCAGAGTGAAGATTGGAGCACCACTTTAGCTGTACGTTCCACAGAGCTGGGCTTTATGGAAGAATGGCCAGAAGAAAAAAAAAGTTAGCAAACGAGTTTGCTGTTCACCAAAAGGCATGTTGGAAGAAAGTACTCTGGTCAGATGAGACTAAAACTAAGCTTTTTTGCCATCAAAGAAAACACTATGTCTGGCGCAAACCCATCACCCCCAGAATACCATACCCACAGTGAAGCATGGTGGTGGCATCATTGTGCTGTGGGGATGTTTTTCCATTGGCAGGGACTGGGAAACTGGTCAGAATTGAAGGAAAGATGGATGGAATTCTTAAAGGAAACCTGTTTCAGTCTTCCAGAGATTTGAGACTGGGACGGAGGTTGACCCTAAGCATACTGCTAAAGCAACACTCGAGTGGTTTAAAGGGAAACACTTAAATGTCTTGGAATGACCTCATCAAAGCTCAAGACCTCAATTCAAATGAGAATCTGTGGTATGACTTAAAGATTGCTGTACACCAGCGGAACCCATCCAATTTGAAGGTGCTGGAGCAGTTATGCCTTAAAGAATGGGAAAAAAATCACAGTGGCTAGATGTGCCAAGCTTATAGTGATGTAACCCAAGAGACTTGCAGCTGTAATTGCTGCAGAAGGTGGCTCTACAAAGTGGGGGGTGAATAGTTATGCACGCTCAAGTTTTCTGGGGTTTTTTTTTTGTCTTATTTCTTGGTTCACAATAAAAAATATTTTGCATCTTCAAGGTGGTAGGCATGCTGTGTAAGTCCAATAATAACACCCCCCCCCCAGGCCAAAATGCATTTTAATTCCAGGTTGTAAGGTAACAAAATAAAATAAAAAATGCTAAGGGGGATGAATACTTTTGTGTGTGAATGTCTGTGTGATTGTGCCCTGTGATGGCCGCCTAGGCTCCAGTCTCCCCCGCAAGCCTGTGTAGGATAAGCAGTATGGAAAATGGATGTATCGATGGATTTACTACTAAATTATTTAGTACCCATAATTTTTGAAGAATCCACCAATCTTGACTTATCTTGGGAGGGATAGTTAATTAGGGGGATCAGAACTATCTTCCCTAACCCCCACGTAATGTGCACCACTGTTAATAGGAATGGACGATTTGGTAATTCAGAATATAATAAATGCATTATAACCTATTTGATTTGAGCGGAAATGTTCAATCAGCTACTGTTTGAAGTCTGTCAGTGATATAGTACTGACATTAGCGTTGTGTCCTTCATGAACGATTAATTCATTTCGAATGAATCTTTAATATGACTTGGGAACAACGAGTTGTCTCAGGAAGTGATTCGTTCATTTTGTGTCAACTACGCATGCACTGCAACATTCCTATAGGTTCTGTACAAGAAACAGTAATGATTAGTTAATCTCTCGAGTCTTTGAGTTCGAGTCGAGTTCATTACATCACAGCCCGACTGCATTCAGCCTATCGGGCGGTCACGTAATGAACGGACGACTCGTAACCGAAGACTCAAGACGTGAACTAATCATTTCTGTTTACGGGGAACAGATGTGACAAATATAACGTGACAAAAGAAAGAACTACTCGGATCCGGAGGTTAAGTGAACTAACAGACTGCATAGCCTGAAGACCTAAAGCTAAGCTATTAATGAATCATTTCTGTTTCTCATAATTCGGCCTTGGCTGCATTAACCTAGAGTCTATTTTTTATTCCAAATCTGATCAACGTTTGATGGGAATTTAACATGTAACATTTTAATCATACTCTACTGAAATGAACGAAATGACTCGCCAAAAAAATATCCGTTCATTTTGCTGAAAGATTCAAAGATCCGAGTCAGTAAAATGATCCGAACATCCCATCACTACTGACGATACTGCCATAAAAGCGTATCGTGACGTAATTGATCGCAGTATTGATAGAGTATGATCATATGGCCCAGCCCTAAGAGTCATCGTGATTTCTGCATTTGTCACTTGCCGTGAACTGAGTGAGAAAGTTTGGTACTCACTGGAGTCGGCGCGCTGAGGCAGCATGTCCACTCTCTGCACCTCTTTAGCGTAGTAATCTTCCTCGCTGCTCTCGCGCTCGCAGGCGGACTCGGCTTGGCGCGCGCGCTCCTTCAGCAGGTCCTTGGTGCTGTTATAGAGCAGCATGACCTCGAAGGGCACGGACTCCGGCTGCGGGGCGGCTGCGGGGTCGGGTGGTGATCGGATGCGCAGCTTGCTCAGGATCTGCCCGCGCACCGCCTCTATCCTTTTCGACTTATGATCGTCCAAGTCATAAGACTGACACGTCGAAAAGCCCTCAGCCGAGACCGATAACTTTAGGATAAGCAGCGCGATATTGATGAACCACATGACTGTTTAAATAAAGAAGAAGAAGAAGAAGAAACTCTCCGTGCACGGCTCGGTGCTGGACTCCGGGTTTGTTCAGCTGCTCTGAGTGTACAGTGCTGTAGATGCGCTGTGTGCCGCCTGCACCTGGTGACTGACCCACGCCGCGCTCACGTGCAGGTTTTATTTACTATCTGTGATGCATCACGTTGCTCCGCGTGCTGACAACTTACACATAGTATCCTAAGCCGTGTTATGTCGCGTTAGAGTTGAATCAAAAGCCAAATGAAAACATATGTATAGATCACCAAATTACCTTTTGCATCATTTTCTTCCCCCGGACAATCTACAGGTAAACAAATTACTTGAGTAAAAATGCGCACGAATTACGCAGCACGTCATTATAAAAACATGCTATTAAAAAAAAAAGTGGTGCATAATATTAGTAATATGTTTTAGCACAATGCTGAATAGTTTAAATCTTTAGCAGCCGGTGAGGTAAGAAAGAAAGTGCATGCTATCCTCTGAGTGTGTGAGTGTGTCTGAGGTCGAGTGTGGTGTTGAAGCAATGCTTAGGATTTTTGCGGTGCGACTCAGAGCTTTTTGGGGGAGGCTATTTTAGTGGGTCTACTTTCTTTTTAATGTTACTCTCCCATGAACCACTAGACGTTTCTCTTTAAAAAATAAAATAAATTAAAAAGGGTTTTTTTTTTGCAACATCCTAGCCTGTAGGTTTTAAGTTTAAAGGCTCAATTTTATATCCGACCACCTACAAATTGTTATATAGTTATATAGTGAGTGTGTGTGTGTGTGTGTGTGTGTGTGTGTGTGTGTGTGTGTGTGTGTGTGTGTGTGTGTGTGTGTGTGTGTGTGTGTGTGTGTGTGTGTGATAATGTCCTCACAAGGATGGGAATATCTGATAAATTTGACTTTGGGGGAACATGTGGCTTGTCTCCAGGTGGTGGAGAAGAGCCAAAGGTTTTCCTTTTTTGTTTTTGAAGTTAATGTTAGGGTTAAATTGAGCCATTTAGCAGCATGAATAATTATATCAATGTAAGGATAGTTAGACAAACGCATGTTTTATTGCATAAAACCAATTTTGTTGTTAAAAGAGCCTGTGTGTGGAAGAGAGTGAGTGGGCATGTTTTTAGATCTCGGTTGGGACCCATTGTCAAAAGCTTAATACTAAGACTGCAACTTTGAAAAGAAAGTCTGTAAATTTTGACAATAAATTGTTTTTCAATAGGGGTTGAATAATTTTGATTGCAAATGTGTGTGTGTGTGTGTGTGTGTGTGTGAGTGTGTGTGTGTATAATTTTTTTTTTCACATATATATATATTAATAAGCGGTTATATTTCCTTTGGGTTCTCTGGTTTCCTACCACCTCCTAAAAAATATGCCAGTAGGTGGACTGGTTGCTCTACATTGCTACTCTGAATACATGTGTGTGTGTAATGCCATGTATTTATCTGTGCATTGCATCCAGTGCATTGCATCCAGTCACCGGGACTTTAGATCCTCTGTGACTCTGACCAGGTTAAATAGCACAATAAATATGTATAACTATATGAACTATGAATACTTGTAACCCAAGTTGAATATTTGCAAACCAAGGACTGAACTAGGAACCCTGGTGCTGTAATGCAGCAACGCTATCCACTGCACCACCATGCCACCCAAAGTCAGAGTTGTGGTTGGTTTTTGGGCTGGCAACTCTCCTGCTGTTCACTTACAGTACTCACTTTTCAGTAACCACTTAATCCTGATCAGGGTCATGGTGGATCTGAAGCCTATCCAGTTGACACTGGGCATAAGGCAGGAAAATTCCCCCTGGATCACAGGGCACCATTCACTCCTAGGGGCAAGTCAACTTAGCCAATCTGCTTACCAGCATGCCTTTTGACAAAGGGGGGAAACTGGAGAACGCAAAGGAAACCCACATGTACACAGGGGAGAACATGAGATCGAAATTAGGACCCTGTAGCTGTTGGCTGTAGCTGTCTCCTGCTGTTATCTATCAAAAAAATGTAAGTACTTTGCTGAGATGAAAACTGCCTTTTTGAACCCTGCTGAAAGGACAGCTTAGTCATCTAAATCTTTACAGCTTTACTGGCACAGCCATGCTGGAGTGCCAGAAAACCTGGTTGGCCAGATAAACCAACACGAGACCAGCACTGGCCTGCATGAACTAGTTTGACTGTTGTTGTTTTTTCCAACAGGGAGCCCAGAATAATTTGGATATATTTAGCTTTTAAACTACATATTGCTTTTTTATTTGCTGTATCTCAAGAGTCTTGAGAGCAAGGAAACCAAGCAGTTGTTGGGTCCCCCAGTCGGTCTGCACTGCCTAGCAAACAGATATCAAGCTCAAAACACTGTCCACAAATAAATTTGCTTAATTTGGGTTGGGTAATGGATGAGCTCAATATCCATCCATACATCCATCTTCTGTACCACTTATTCTACACAGGGTCATGGGGGAGACTGGAGCCTATCGCAGAGAACTTGGATGAGGTGCCAAACCAATAGCAGGGCGCAATTGCACACACACTCACCCATTTTCAATCAAGCCTACAAAGCATGTCTTTGGACTTGGGGAGGAAACCAGAGTATCCAGAGGAAACCCCTGAAGCACAAAGAGAAATGCAAGCTCCACGCACACACTGCAGAGGCAGGAATTGTACCCCTAACCCGAAGGTGCAAGGCAAATGTGCTAAACACTAAGCCTGTTATGACCACAGGGATGAGGGGATCCAAATGCAGATGTGAGGGTGTGAGAGAAAGGTGTGTGGTAATTGTGTGGTTGAGGTTGGGAATTGAGCTTTGGTCCGCAGCATGGATGTTGGTTGCTCTGTCTGTGCGCCATAGGGTATGGGGAGCGAGGCTGAGAGCGAGTGGGTTTGAGTATTATCGAGGCCAGGACTCGAACTTTAGTCGGAGTGCTGAAGCGGTGAACCACAGGAAAGGCAAAGCGGTTTTGGGCATAGCAAGAAGAGAGCCAGAAGTGAGCAGACAGACAGCATGAGTAGGAAACTGCACCGGAAGCCGGGACAATCTGGCGATGAGTATCTGAAGAAACGGTTTATAAACAGTGCTGATTGGTGAGTTGATGAGAAGCAGGTGAGTCCAATGATGCAATCACTCAAGAAGTGCAAGATCTGGAGCACCACGCCCAGGGACACACACAGAAAAAACTGAAACAAGAGGGAAAGAAAACACTGGAAACACAAGGAAAGGGGAAACACAGGGAAATACAGGATCATGACAAAGCCACCATGACGAGCTCAATATCCTAATAAAAAAGAATTGATATTGTTCTCCTTTACTAGTTTGGAGGTAAAAAGACGTCACAGCACAGTGAAATTGTCATTGTCTTTTTACTGCCGTGTTTAAACACAATTAGTCCATGTTTGCCAACATCTAGTTTCCCCAAACCTTTTAGAAAAAAATAAGAAATAAATTTGGAATCTAATTGAACATCTGGACCAATAACAATGCTACTTTCCCTGATCCTCACACTCAAGAAATACCCACCTTCCACCCCAAGATGGAACTTCACTGATCAACTATTTAAGATCATAAAAATGAAAGTGCGTGAGACCACAAGGGTGAGGTAGTTCAATTCAGTGATATCTGATGATCTAGTACGACAGCTGAATTAAAGGCTGTGTAAATCATTTCAAGCTTTGGACAATATTTTCATGTGAAATCCAGTAAAATCACTGTACTAATGGAATAATGTGGAGGGTATTTGGTGGGGGACTCCAGTGGGATTTAATTATCGAGTTCCCCAAAGTTGAAACATGTCATCGCTCTTATTTATCCTTGAATGAAATTCTTTGTGCACAGATGCTACTACTTAGCCAAATGATGTTTTGTTAAGAGCTGGTTTTGGCTTGTGGTTTGCTAATTGATGCTAATTGTTGATCAAATTTCCATTACCTAACTACAATACATTCATACACTTTATGTAAAATGGGATCCTTGGGAGTTCTTCAGATAGTAAATGGTTTTTCCCAGTGGCGGCTGGTGCGGAAAATTTTGGGGAGGGTGCAAACAAAGTGAAAATCGCACTGTTAGTAATGCAGGACTGAACGTAATTGTTAAATAGCCATTTAACAGGTGATATAACAATGTATCACCACTGCTTAGCTAAAAATGGAAAAATCCAACTTTTAAAGCATGCAATAAGTTACCTCGAATCAGTGAATTTGAGTTTAATGTGGGTTTATTATCAGTAACAATCAAGGTAATCACTCAAAAAAAATGTATCAAACTGTAAACATTATATTTTTAAAAACACTAATGTTGCCTAAACAATGATCAGGAGCACTACTTGAAAATAAATTTTGCCCTTGCCTTCTAATGCTAATCATGTAGCCTTCAGCAATGCTAAGCTTCCCAAAAAACTGCATTGTCAAGATGTCTGTAGCTACTTTCATGTCGTTTGCATATTTCAGAAAGTCTCATACCCCATTGTTATCCACAACGCTCGGGTGTCAGGACTTTGAAACAGCAAATGAGGAAAACAATAAAATACTTTACTTATATCGCATCCAGCTAGTCAAATCCATTTGCCATAACAAGTGCCGGAGAAACCCTGGGTGTAAGCTCCACATGATCACTTGACTGCTGCTGAATTTGTAAGTTGGGTTGATGTGGTCCAAGCTCCTTTATCCTTTTTTTAAATTCATTTGAAAGCCTCGTGAAATGTATTTTTGTGTGTGTGTGTGTGTGTGTGTGTGAAGATAAAACTAAATTTTCTTTCATCTGGAAGAAATGTTGCACCTACTTCTATGTTATTAACGATCTCTTGCAGTGCCAGTCAGTTGACAGAGTGGGAAAGAGAACGGTCCAATGACATGAGGTCAAAAAATATATAAACAATATTGATTCGCTAACAATAAAAGTGGGTGTGTCTGGGGCACAATGAGCAGTGCCCTGAGGACAATATGAAGCAAGCCAATTAGAGAGCAGCCTCAAGTCACCTGCTTTTCAAAAGTTTTGACCGGCGCCCTGCACATAGATACTGTATAAACAAAATAAATGTAGGTTTTTTGATTTTAATAAATGCAATGACTACCTGGTGAATATTAGGACTAAATAATTTTATTATATAATTATTGTGCTATATATATTTGATTTATGTTTAACATGTTTAAGTAGCCTTATTCTCTGTATAGCCTGAAGGGGGTGGTGCCCCGGAGTCCCCTATTGTCCAGCCGCCACTAAAGGGAGTCTCCTGGGACCCTTTCTCAAAGAGAAACATGTTGCAGGATTTTTATTTATTTATTTATTTATTTACACTGAACATTTACGTAGGACAAACCATGCAAAACCACCCATTTCCCCAAAGAGTGCATCTTCGGTGCAAAGCGCAATCATTATTTTGAGGTTAGTGGATGTCTGTAAATAAACTCATTCAAGTCTGGAAATTTTCTCTTAAAACATTTCTTTTAATTGCAGTTTCAGAGTGCTCCAGGTTTAGACTAGGTGAGGTTCATGTTCAGATGTCATAGTCCGTCTATCAAATCCACAGACAACTTTCATACACTCCTTCCTACTTCCTTCCTACAAGCTATCCAAACCACAGAGTAAACCAGGCCAGGCTTGGTTCAGATGGAAGTCATATTCATAGGCTTTTTTTTTTTTAACTTAATGAAAGTGTAGTCAAATTGGGCTGGATTGGACATTTTTGAAATGAAATGCCTAAGGGCAGCAAGGAATAAATTCACAGTTAATTATAATTTACTATGTATTTACTGACATTCTAGCAGTTAAGTGCCTGTGTACATTTATTTTCATCCTCATGACACGAGCACCAGGGCTGCCTTGAGAAAACAACAAACTACACTTGTTACTATTTTGAAATGTTTTTCTAAAATGATATATAGTACACAATATTTTGACTATGCATTTATTTCTGCAGGATGTTTTGATGATCTTGTGTAAAATCTAAAAGGTTGACTGACTTAGACTTACTTATAATACAATGCTAAAAGTAATAAAAAAAAAATCCAAATTAAGTAAGATACTTGAGATGTTTGTTTTAGTACAGTGCATTAGACCAGTGTTCAAGAGTGTGACTTTTAATGAAAGTGGAATGAAATTGTTCAGATGGTCAGGGAATCACAGGTATCAACTTTTACCTCAGCAATGTTTTCTGAACCAAATTCACTCATAACATAATTCTTAATCGAGTTGTGGGTTTCTGCATGCTACCACTTAGACAGAGAATTTATTTCTTCAGCCATTTCCTAAGGTTCTCAGCGCAATCCAGTCAATATAGCAAAGATAACAATATTTATATAGTTCTAGGAAATACAATCTGACATTAGATTGTGAGATTAGATACACAAAGGTATATTAGATCCGATATTTCCATGCGTTGTCTGTTGTTTTTATTGGGCTTGTCCACAGGTTTGACTGCCTAAAGATAATTTTGTTAACTCATGGGATAAAATGAAGACCTCAAAATGTTGTGTAGGAGTAAACTACATTCCTCATTCCACACTCTGCATAGCAGTTTTACAAAAGCTCAACCTGCCTCTGTAATCCTGGAATTATAATTTCTTTTTTAAATCACTGTATAGTTTAATTGCTTAATCTGATTAAACTGCTAAAGCCCAGCATGTGTCTCTTAAAATTTTTGGACTTAAAATGATTAAAACCATAGTCTTAAGTTTAGACAATATTTATTATTTCAACACCATTTTACACATTATTTTATACATTAAATTAAAATTAAATTAATGAAAAATTTAAGCTTACACTTGGTTGATAGGGGAAAAAAGGCAAATTTTTGTCTTTAGTAACTGCAAAATTTTATGAAGGTTAAAAGTTTACCACCTCTAGCCCCTCTTAGACTGCATATATAAAATAAAGAGCAGATTAGGATTGATTCTCTGGGCAAAAAAAAGTGTCCAGATGCAGACATCAGTGCTGTGGGTGTAGAGAAGCAGTGTTAGGTGGGGCTGAGCTGTAGGCCCTCAGAGGTAGAAATTAGGGAAGCTTTTGCCGGCCCTGTGGTGAGACTCCTCACTAAACTACCATCATGTGTTTGTCCTCTTGGCTCTAAATACCCCCTTCACTAAGCGCACCCGGCACTTATCCCCGCAGCCTGGCTTGCCAGGGCCCTTACAAAAGTCATTCCAAGAGCTGTCTCTCGCTGGCCTGTAACGTTTTCCTCTCTCATTCTCATCTGCCACCCTGAGCATTTAAACCAGTCCAGCACCAGACAACTGCCTATGCAGTTTGTTTAGATTTTCCCATAAACATGTTTGTCTGTGAAATCTATAACAGGCTTTGGGTGTATGTATGTGTGCGTGTGTGTGAGTGTGTGTATTTTATATATATATATATATATATATATATATATATATATATATTATATATTTTTTTTTTTTTTTTTATATATATATATATATATTTAAAATGAAGGTTTAGATGTATGGCAGTCTATTTTGGGAAAGGAAATGTTATGTTGAGAATATGGTTTCTCTCATTCTCCGTGTGTGTGAGTGAGAGAGAGAGAGAGAGAGAGAGAGAGAGAGAGAGAGAGAGAGTAAAGACTAAACATGCTTGCATGTTGAATACTAGCATCAGGGTCACTCAAGCAGAAACAGATCTCTACCAATTTACTTATCTACAGCTGAAGTCAAAATCATAGAGAAATATGAAACATTGAAGAAGAAGAAGAAGAAGAAGAAGAAGAAGAAGAAGAAGAAGAAAGCATTCAAATTAAATGTCAGACAACCATAAGAGGGCGCCATCTTTTCATCTATGGTTCACTTCATACCTGATCCTCTCATGAAATGCTTTAAAAGAAACAATATCCAGCAGCTATAGTTAAAGGTATTAGGTTCATATACATTCAGAGAGTCAACAAATCTAATCAAATAATACAATTTCATTAAACATTTGTAAAAGGTTCAAACTGATGTAAAACCTTCTGCTTATTCTTCAAGAACTGCAGGTCAGGAAAAAAACATCAAAAGTTAAATACTTGATAATATATTATGAAACATCATCATAGTCCTGTATGTAATAAACTATTAGTACAAAATAATGCAAGGTGTGTTTTAAAAAACTGTAGGAATGGTTAATAAAGATGGTAGAGTGTACATGATTTATGGAAATGTAAGTGTGTTTCAGTGGCTGTGTTTTCAATCTAAGGCAACCTCACTGGACTGCTTGGGTGATAAACAATTCTGGATCTAGTTTTCATAATAATATTTACTTCTGGACTAGTGGAGCATTCCTAAACAAGTCAAGTCATTTGAAACCTGCATAGGATGTCCGTCGCATAAGAATCAATCTCAACTTGTGTGCAATTTAAGCCTTTTTAACATTCAGAGCTGTAATGATTAGGAATGTAGTCAGTACGTTGTGAGCAACCACATAAACCCCAATATGCAGATCGTCTACACTGGGAAGGGACAATAGTAGTAAAATTGGGAATGTTGCACTTCAGACCCATTTAATATTGGCTGAAAGACTCAATGACTGACAGCCATATCACAAAGGCATGTATCAGTATTAGTGACATGAACATGTGCATATACCACTTGTAAAGCAACCACCCCCCCACCTTTTTTTATATTTCTTATAATCGTGTTCATTAATGTATATTATACATTATTTAGGCATCTAATATTGATTTCAATATCTTAAAAGTCCTTATAAAGGAAAAATAGATACAACCAACATTAATCTGTAAAACACGTCAGTTAATAAAGTTAACAAAAAGGTAAATCTGAGTTTGGAATCTTGGGAATTTTTTTTAAATATATTACTATACTGCTCCATTAAATAGGTTATTAAAATTGGCTTTAACCTTCTTTCATGGTAAAGAAGATATTTCCAGAGCAGTTTAATGACATTTGGGGGGAAAACATGCAACCGTAGTGCACACTTTTTTTTTATTTTTCAAATTTTCTTTAAGGTATTCTTAGCTTGCAAAAGGATTCTAGCTTGAATTTCTTTCTGATAGAGAAATCATCACTTGTAGGGATCTACATAGAAGGGTTTTCCCAGAGGGACAATTGAAGACCTCTCTTAAGGGTACTAGAATTTATCTTTTATGTAGGCTTTATATAGTGTGTAGACTATATTCCCAAATCCTCTGCCATTGTAATTGACCACAACCCCTAAGACTATTCTGAAATTCAACCACTGGGTAATAGTACTAAGTATCAAACACAAACATGTATGTTTGTTAACTTCTTTTTCAAGATAGCCACAGGGATATGACTTTTCCAGGAAAACATTGTTTTCTTTGTAAATTAACTCCGATTTGTGGCTACTCACACATTTCTGTATGTACTGTTAAGCTTGGAGTGAAAAACTCAAGTTTCACAATTCCTGCAGAGATCGGGGACTAATGTCTTCAGTCTTTTATTGGCGGAGGTGTTGGTGGATATGATGGGGGATGAAGTTCACTGCTGCATGCTCTCTGTAGTCCTAACGGACTCATGGATGAAAGCTGCCTTCTCATGCTTCTTTTTTTGGGCCTGCGAGGCCGGTTTGATCCAGCTCCAGACACTTTGACGCGGTCACTTAGTGTGTCCGAGGACTCGTCAATGTAGGCCAAGTTCTCACCAAAGAAGTCCAGGAGAGAGGGCTCAGGGGGAGAAGAAGGAGCAGGAGAAGGAGGTGGAAGACTCGCACAGCTTCCGATCAAAACAACAGGAATATCATTTTCGCTTGCTTGCTTTTTCTCGTGCTCAGCTCCTGACCCAGACCCCTGCGAGTTCCACTCTGACTGGGACCAGGATTCTGATGGTGTCTCAGATCTGGAGTCTGATCCTGAAACTGACCTGGATGTGGATCCTGATCCAGCCATGGAATTAGACCTCAATTCAGAGCGTGAGATAGGCCTTGAGCTTTGTCCTGGTGCCAAGCATGATCCAGGTCTCTTCTCATAACTTGTATATAATCTAGACAAAGACAGCACATGACATTTTACATTGTAATTGACTAGGATTTAAAAAAAAGTTGGATCGAAAAGACTGCATGTATTAAAAAGATCTACATCCTACTAACCTGGTGTCTGATGCACTGTTAAACCGGGAACCAGGCCAGTTCACAAACAGATGGCCATTTTCCCTGATGGAATTAGCCTCCAGAGAAACTCCATGAGGAAGTCCGTCCACAGTAAGCCTTGGGTGCCGATGGTGGGCACCACGGCGGCGTTTCCTTCTGCGCCTACGATGGAGCTGGAAGGGATCATTAAGGTCCAGAGGGACAGGGATTCGAAAGTCCATAGACATGTTCTGGATATTCTGGGTCCAATCTGTAGCATGTGCTCTTAGCTCCTCCATCTTAGGAAAAAAAAAACAAATGCATATATACATACATTCCAGAAGAATTTAGGAATTTATTCAGTATGGCATTCAGCTTTGAATATATTCACAGCATACTAATCCATACAGTACAAATTATTTTTAAACTCAGCAACCAATAAGGCAGAGACAGAAATCGGCAGACATTGTGTATATGTGCAATGTTTATAAGACATAATAACTATCAGATAGAAAAGGCATAGTGAATTTTTTATTGATGCTACATTCACACCTACACATTCGCACCTACCTCTGCCCTGGTTTTCTTGGAGAGCATTCGGAGCCAGTTGCCTATCATAGTGAGGATGGAGGCAAAGTAGGCCAAGCCAAACACAATCCACAACCACACGAGGGGCTTGTATATAGGAATGCCGTCTTTCCGGTTCTCTAAGATAAGATAAATGAATCTTGGATTGGATCTGGTCTTCAGATTAAAAGTCCCTTTTAGTACTACAGTCAAATTTCCAGTAAAATTGTAACTGTTTAGACAGCTCTAGCCAAAATATTTGGACATAATCTCAAGGCTAACTCACTGGAGAATAGAATATCCGGATGTATATCCATGGACATAAACATTAGTCACTTAATTGGCTCGTTAAATTACTTCACTGTAATTAACCTCTTCCACAAATCACCAGGGGAATTAGCTAAATTACAGAATGTTATCCATGGCAGGGGAAGATAACCACAAGGCTTCCTGTAAACCCATAAGTAAATGTAATTTCCTGCCTTGTAAAAGAATTAAGAAGGTGACTGTGTACCTGTTACATAGTCACCAAAGCCCACAGTTGTCAGTGTGATCACTACAAAGTATCCTGCCTCCAGAAGCGTCCAATTTTCCACTTCCTGAAAGACCACGGTGGGTAAGGCAATGAAGATCAAGCAGCCAATCAGAATGGAGAACACTGCAGATATGACCCGTACACTGGTGTGGCTCACCTTCTTCTGCTATTGTCCATGAGAATTAAGGGAACGGAATAAACATTATTATATAATATAGCTTGAAATTAGGCAAACAGTAAGCATCAAATAAGAATTTAGCAGGAAGGCAAAGTACATAGGCTTGTGATACACTCAGAGATATTTAGCCACTTATACTTGGGACATCATCAAAATCATCTAGCAAAAATATTTCTGGTTTCTGGCTCTGGTCCGTATTAGTAGTAATCTTGTGTACAATCTTACAGCCTGCCTAGTAACATTACCAGTCTGTTAATCTAATAAAAAGAAACATCAAAAATATGACCAATTAAAGGATCAAGATAGAGGAAATTGTAAAGCACCCACCCGGAACAGAGCCTCTATCTTTGCAACTGCCTTCCTGAGCATGGTGCCCAGATGATCTCCAACTCCAGCTAACAGGATACCAAACATGGGGATCCCCACTAAAGCATAGAATATACAAAATAGCTGGCCTCCTTCTGTCTTCGGGGAGAGGTTTCCAAACCCTGCAGAGAGGGGAGTACAGAGAAGATGATACAGTATTTATAGCTTCTCAATCCAATGCAACATAAGCAGGTACTTCCAAAAAGGATGGATATAGCCATGATCATCAAAGATTAGCAGCACAGCCAAACTGTGACACTCTCACCAATGGTGGTGATGATGGTCCCACAGAAGAAGAAGGCATTGGCTATATCCCATCTGCTGGTGAAATTAGAAGTGCTTCTGGCATCCACACCAGCCTCAATCGCAGCAATCACTTGCTGTAGAGATTAGTTTTCAGTGGTTACATTGGTGGTGGTGGTAGTAGTGGTGATGATAGGGGATCTATATACAGGGGACTAACCTCCTGTTCTTCTGGTTAAATGAAGTAGGCTACATTATTGCAGTTGGGTGTTTGTTTTTTCATTTTAAGCATTTCCAAAGCATTCTACCTAGGTACTTCTCTAGCTACAGATGCAACAAATGCTTTACTAGCTTACTATCCACAACCAGTGAGCATGCTAGTTAAATCAAAACATCTTCATACAGTAGGCCTAGTTCAAGTGAACAGATTATTATTTGACAGACGATTTGTACAATTCCTACTTATCTGCCAACCATCTGTTGCAAATTATACATAAAACTACACTGTAACTTAGCTATTTAAAGTAGGTATCTACAGTAGATAGGTTGTACTTATTAATAATAATTCTATTTTTATTATTACTATTATTATTATTATTATTATTATCCAATCATCCAATCATGTGGCAACAGTGCAGTGCATAAAATCATGCAGATACGGGCTAGCAGCTTGGGGTAATGTTCACATCAACCATCAGAATGGAGAAAAAATGTGATTTTGACCATGGTATGATTGTTGGTGCCAGACCGGCTGGTTTGGGTATTTCTATAACTGCTGATCTCAAGGGATTTTCAATGCGTAACAATCTCTAGGGTTTACACAGAACGGTGCAATAAGGAAAAGAAAGACAGAAACGCCTTGTTGATGAGAGAGGTCAGCAGAGAATGGCCAGACTGGTAAAAGTTGACAGAAAGGCTACAGTAACTCAGACAACCACTCTCGAATCAGATGAGACGGACTTTACAACAGCAGAAGATCATGTCAAGTTCCACTTCTGTCAGCCAAGTACAGAAAGCTGAGGCTGTAGTGGGCAAAGTCTAACCAAAACTGGACATTTGAAGACTGGAAAAATGTAGCCTGGTCTGATGAGTCTCGATTTCTGCTGAGGCACATACATTGCAGGGTCAGAATTTGGAGCCAACAGCATGAATCCATGGACCTAACCTGCCTTGTGTCAATAGTCCAGGCTGGTGGAGGTGGTGTAACAGTGTGGGGGAAATGGCACACTTGGCACACTTGGCACACTTTGGGCCTTTTAACTCCAATCAATCATCTCTTGAATACCAATGCCAGTCACCGGATCTGAATCCAACAGTACACTTTTGGGATGTGGTAGAACGGGAGATTCGCTGCATGAAAGTGCACCTGAAAAATCAGCATGAATTGCACAATGCAATCATCTCAACATGGACCAGAATCTCTTCTGAAATCCATACCAAAAAGAATTGAGGCTGTTTTGAGAGCAAAGGGAGGCCCTACCCAGTATTAGTATAGGGTTTCTAATAAAGTGTTGCATGAGTGTAAATGAAATTAAAATAAATCAGTTCCAGGCTGAGAGAAGTTTGAAAACCACTGGAATACATTTTGTACAGTATGCTATTTGTGTACATTATGTTTGTGTAGATTGACTTATATGAACTCATGCTAATGGCTGTAATATGAGTCCGATACTGTAGGATGTTTATCTTTACCTGAGCATATGTACCTGAGTGAACTCACTGAGGCTGCTCTCTTGAACACAGTTGTGCTTGTGCAAGAATGTGAGTCGAGAGTTAAGCAGCTGGTCATAAGCCTGTTCCTCTCTGGGAGCCTCCAGCCAGCCGAACACCAACGCTCCCATCACCAGATACAGCAGCACGGCTGTCAGGATTGTCAGCAGTGTCGAGCAGCGCATGGTTCATCAGATTCCTCTGGGATTTGACCAGGAGGTTCAGAGTGTTAATTAAGGCGCACTGGGTACGTCAGGTCCACATCAACTAACTGCAACGGAAATGTGATTGCTAATAGCAGTCTGTTCTGCCTAATAATGTCAAGACAGAAAAGCAGAAACAAGGGAATGAAAGGTTACGTTTAATGTTTGCCTATGTTGCCTATGAAGTCTAAAAACCCAAAACGGTTACCTATGACACTGTCCTGTCATCCCAGGTGGCAGTCTTGTCATCATCCATTACAGAAGACTCTTCTGCACATTCAGCCTTGATTACTGAAACCTGTGGAGTACAGCAGCCAAAAATATGGCTAAACAGCACCATGTTGAGAGGTGTTGGTGCAAACCAGACACGAGACAGATTATCATAAGCATAACAGATCAGAACACAACAAATGACGCCATAGTAACAGAGCCTCTGGCGGAGGTCTGTGTAAACATGGTGTTCTTAAGATTGGTGACAGAACCCTGATGTACAGCAGGACATACTGTACAGCATTATAGCAACATGTCCACATGAAGCAGCTTGTATAGACACCAGGAAGCATCTATACAATATGAATATGCACACCTTCATTGTCATTGTTCAAGTATAATAAGATTCAGTGTGCAGTTGCCCATAGAGTTGTTGTTTTTTTACATACATTAAATAGGAAAAGAGATATATATGCATAGAAATGTATGAATATGTGCAGTACACAGGTTACAGCAATAGTGAAGACATATTTTGTGCAGAGGTGGATGGAATCAGGCAAATGAGGTGCACAATAAACACGTTTAGATGTGCAAGAGTCTGGTTCAGAAACAAGATTAGCAGCAAGGATGTGCGAATTATTGGCAGCAGACCACATGGCACGGCATGTTGCTAAAGCAGTTCGGGTCATTACGTGTGTATGTAACAATTCCACTGTGCATTGGTATGTGAGTAAAGTAGAACAATTTGGCAAAAAAAGCACTAGTTTATAGAAATGCTTTTAAAAACAAGATTTAAATTCTCATTACAAACCCTTTTTTTTTCCTTTGTAAAATGACATCAACAGCTATGAAATCTTGTTTTAATTAATATCCCCTTTCAATCAGCTCAAACCTGAATTTTACTCACTAAAAATGAACAGAAAAGTTTTGATTAAGACATTAAGTTTTGATTAAGTTTTGACACAGTGTCAAAAGGCTATTCGTATATTGGAAGGAGCTGTTTACTGAATTTCACAGCAAACAATAAAAAGAAAAAAAACCAAAAGGCAGTAAATTTCTAACCAATGTTTATAAAACAAAATGAATAAAGTGCTAAACCTCTGATACACTTTAAGTCTCTCAGATTTACATTATTACTATGTCTCACACAGTTTAAATTTAACTATCCCAGTATCAGATAAAACAGACGTGTTCCAATGCACAATTAAATAAACTGGTTAACTAAACTTTTAAAGTTCTACTAAACACACATTTATATGCAAACATTCATGATACACCAACTTTTGTGGTGTAAGTGTAAATGACTTCATAACTTATTAACCAGTAAGGCAGAGAGGGAAATCCTACAGCAAAAACACTAGAAAAGTTCAATTGCCTGAGACACAAATTTACAATCACCACATAAAAATGAAAATAATTATAACAAATAAATAATTAAGTACTGCTGTAATGTAGGTTCCAAGTTGCACATGTTCTCTTACCTTAGTGAAAAGTAAAGATACAAAACTGTAAGATTCCAGGAGTGACGGTCAGGAGTTCCCTCTCTGCAATAAGAGAGCAACTGTGTGCAAACACTCACCGGGTGTTTCCCCATTCTCAGGCCTTTACATCAGCCTGCCAGCACAAGCAAGGAGGAAGAACAGAGGACATTGGACAGAAAACAGAGCGAGGACAAGGATCAGAAGGCTCCTGGAGAAGGAGGGGGTATAGAGAGAGATAGGAAGCACACATAGTGCATAAATAAGTGTTGCCTGTTTATCCATCTCCAGCTCATATTTCTAAACTATTTTCATGATCCATGATTGGCTCTCTATTTCTAGCTTCAAGCTCTTCACCTTGTTCATCTTTGTAGACATTTAATGTCCCATAATGCATACATAAACATATCAAGATTGACATATTCCTGCCATTAGCTTTTCAAGTGATGTTTGTCTTCTGTAGAAAGGTTTGCATCATTGTCATCTTTCTACAAAAACAAATCAAGTGAAAATTCTCTCATGGCTGGTTGGATAACTGAATAACAACTACTCAATTATGACCTATTTTACTTGCACCCTTTAAAAATATGGATGTATATATAAATAAAAAAATAAAAGTCAAACCATAAACCAATATAACCCAAGCATTCTGAGATATACTGTATGGAATCTCATTCAACTTTGAAAGAATTAAAAATTTGATATACAAATCAACTAAACCAAGAATTGGCAACCATAATGAAAATGTGCAAAAACACAATCCCCTCCGAAACAGCAAGTCTTTATTTGTTTATTTGTGCTACACACCAAAGACATTTGGGTTTGAGATCAAAATATGGATACGAGATAAGAGTTTAAAATTTCAGCTTTTATTTCCTGGTATTTATACCGAGACGTGCTATACAACATAACAGAAAAAGAACCTTTTCTATCAGACTGCCAAATTGTTTAGGCAAGCAAAAGTATATTAACATAAGTCCTGTGGTAAATCAAATAACACTTAATATTTGGTTGCATATCCCTTGCCTGCAATAACTGCATCAAGCTTGTGACTCACTAACATCACCAAACTGTTGCTTTCGTCTTTTATGATGCTTTTCCAGGCTGTTACCACAGCCTGTTTCAGTTGTTGGTAGTTTCAGGGAATTCTCCCTTCACTCTCCTTTTTAGGGGTTGCTCAATTGGGTTGCTCATCTACATATAAATACCAGGAAATAAAAGCTGAAATTCTAAACTCTCTTCTTCAGTTTACTGTTAAAAAAAACCCAACCAATAATAAATAAAAAATGTATTTATGTATTTATTTATTATTACTATTGTTTTATTTCATATATATATATATATATATATATATATATATATATATATATATATATATATATATATATAAATAAAATATAAAATATATGAAATAAATAATTATATAGAATTGTTCATGCCATTCCAATAATTTTGGAGGGGGACTGGATATAGTATACAAGTTGCACAATGAGTGATATTTTGTACTTAACCATATGGCTTATTCAGACTAGTTTAAGTTTATAACAACATTTAAATATAAAATGTTTTCCTAAGTGGTACGATTATCTGTTAAAGTACTCCACCCACCTTCAATTTACAATTAATTACTTAATTAATTAGGTAAGGAATACATTCTGACTTAACATACTTGTTCTTAACTGCAGTTTGCAATCTAAATCCATTACCACCAGACGTCCCATCAAGGACTGCAGAATCTCTCACTATCTTCAAAAAACAGCTAAAGACCCACCCCTTCCGTGAACACCTAACCAACTCATTGAGAGAAAAAAACCAAACAAACAAAAAAAAAAACACTTACACCTCTACTCTGTGCACTTTGCTTCCTCTGGAACTCAATTAATGGATCTTGTATAGTAGCACTACTTGTATTGTTCTCTGCATGATATATCGCTTTGCTTATTTGTGATTCGCTTTGGATAAAAGCGTCTGCCAAGTGAATAAAGCTAAATGTAAGGTCAACAACCATCAACCTATTTTTTATGTTAATGAATGACTGAGGGATTTTCCAGGTGAGGAACCTTATATTTACAGTATAAATCAAGTAATGCGTCAAAGACAGCAATCGGAGCAACATGTGTTAGGGGTGGCCGTAACTCTGAAATGGTCTTGTGGGGGATCAAACATGGTCACATGATGTTTGTTAGAGGATGAAAAGTCGGTTTTAGTTCACATTGAATATATTTCATCATATTTGCCCATTCTTTTCCTCAGAAAGCTCACTGTCGCCTTCAAAGCTTGACTGCTGTCCCATTGGAGTTGTATTTTCAGCTAAAGGCAGCAATGTAGCTCACTACTAGTACAGTCAGGAGTGCAGTTTGAGACCAGTGGTAAATCAAAATGACTAATTGTTACAGCTTGAACGGGAAACAGACCTGTGCATCAGTGAAAACATTATGACTTTATTCCTTATCCAGAAATAACCGACTGCCAAAGACTTCAACTTAACCTTGCAATGTGAAGATGAATGATCTGGGTCCACGTCCCCATAAGCAAAGTACCTTTCAGTTTCTTTACCAGTGAGTGAGTTTTTCCAAATACATTAAACTTCTACAAGGATTAACAGAAGATGTATCCCTTGCATGAATTTCACAGCTGTTGAAAGTCGTTCGAGATATGAACATGCGGTTCAAATGCACATTTACAATAAAAAAAATAAATACAAGTTGCACTTTTAAGGCCATATTTTAAACTTTAATAGACCAAAAACTCAAATCACTGGTGGGGGAGAAACTCCAATTCAAAAAAAAGTCCTTCAAACATAAAGTGTACACATTAGTAAGTCATCTCCTTCAAAATGTCCCAAGTAAACTAAACTTCTTTAATATCAATACAAGCACTCAGCATTACAAATGCTCTTTGTTCACGTAACATAAAACACAAAAATGTATCTTACAAAACCTAAAACAAATATCATTTAAATATATTAATTTCATTTAAAAAAATTACAATTCTAAGCCTTTCTTATACGAAAGGAATTGTACAAACGTCTAGCTGAACTAAGATGAACCAAGCACTGCACAGTGTGTGTGTGTGTGTGCACACACTTCACAGATCACCATACATGGAGCGGAAACAGGCTCAGGTTGGTCTGAGTCATACGCTTGCCCCCACACACGCGTTCCTCAGGCCTTTAATGTACCACATTCACAACAATCAATAATCTATGGCAGTGCAAAAATAAAAATAGGAACAAGGATATTCAAAAAGTTAATGTGTTTCAAAATGAAAGCTAGCATGCATCACAGAACAATGTAAACATATCTGCTCCAAAGGAATTGCTTTTCAGATCGTGAGAGTGATGCAACACAATCTGTGAGAACACGATTGTGCTCCAGAAGGCTGAAATCGGCAAAAAGGAGTACGAGAGTTCCATTTAAAGGAGTGGAGGCCACTTATATTCAGGATGAAACAGGCAGCTTTAAATCTTCCCTGCAGACCTGCAGAAAGACATGAACACCCAAGGTTAAGACATCTTTGTAAAATCATTCAAATAAAATGAGAACCGAAGTGCATGTCCAGGGCTTGACGAATCAATAGGCTGACTACAAGCAGATTATTTGTCTATCAGAGTTTGCACAAAACGATGCAAAAATACAAAGGTGACCAGTGAGCAGCAGTTCTGTTTATTGGAGCACCTTGTTGTTGAGTGAGGTCAGTGGAGAACGGATAGACTGGTTCGAACTGACAAAGTCTATGGTAACTTAAAGAATCACTCTTTACAACTATAGTGAGCAGAGTAGCATCTCAAAATGCACAACACATTAAACGTTGAGGTGGATGCACTAGAAAATCAGAAGACCCCGTCAGGTTCTACTCCGGTCAACCAAGAACAGGAATGCGAGACTACGGTGGGCACAGGCTCACTGAAACTGGACAACTGAATGTTGGAAAAACTGCAAAAGTTCAGGATGTCACCGGGGCTTTTTCCTTCAACTGCCCAGTTTTAATGAGATCACATTTTCCCCCCATTTGATGTGAATATTACGTGAAGCCCGTGACCTGCATCGGCAGGATTTTATGCATTACGCTGTTGCCACATGATTGGCTGATCAGATGCATGGAAAGGTAGTGTACAGGTGTTCCTATTAAAGTGGCCAGTGACAATACATATACTAACTTGTATACTATACATATACTAACTGAAATGTTAGTAACACACTATACACATATTAACAGAATTATTTGTTAGGTCACATCGATATTGTCACTACTGTTAACCCGAAAGCATACTGCCCCTAAAAGGGTGGGGGCGCAGTAATCCGATGTTGCACAGCTCCTACGCAAACGTGTGAAGATCGGCAGGTTTGTTATTGTGGAGATTGTCCACACTTGTTGCTGGAAATAAAGTAGTAGTAACACCGGTGAAATGTGTGTGCACAGTGTGATTACCTGGAGCACGTTGTTTGAGATTGCTATGGGTCAATCTCTTCCACAGCTTCTGTGAGTGGCGGCTCTCTGAGGGAGACGGGTAAAGCATCTGTTCCCAGAAGCCCCCTGCGCAAAACGTATGGACAAGCAGGACCACTGGGAATATCAGCAAAACCTGTAGAAAGAAAGAAAGGTCATCCAAGCTATCAGTTACAGATAAGCTGCATGGCAGAATCTGTTCAGACTGAACAGCGCTAACAGACAAGGGCTGAGAGCTCTGAGCAGTCGCTGCACACCTTTCATTACGACCTCAGGCAGGCCATAGGGTTCATACTCCGTGTCATCATATGCTGCAGACATGCGACAACGGCTGCGCCTAATTCGCTCAGCAAGGTGAACTGGATCGGCTGGGATCGGGAAGGAGCCGGAAAATAGTAGCTTTTTGGTCTCGGTTGCAGGGACAGGAGAGAGCGGAGGCGATTCAGTGCACTCATCATTCCGTTCCTCCTCCTCACTCTGCATAACCTGTTCATCATGGGTCTGGGTGCTGGTATGGAGGACAACTGGTCTCTGCTGGTGGTTTTTAAAGTCCTCAACTTTCTCTCTGCCACACTCTTCTGTCTGAGTGCACACACTCTTTACTTCTTTAGTACCTGCTTTGTCTATAGTACCGGTGAACCCAGTGATCTCCGATATTTGTTGCTGGTCTACAGCATTATCCTTTTTTTGGACAGAGATAAAAGTCTGACTGTCTAGAACCGGAGAGTGTTCGTTTTCTTGCTTTGTCCTGTTTCTATGTGCTTGATTCCTTTGTGTGGCAGTCACTACCTCATCATGCCTCAGACTAGACGCATCAGAACCTTTCTCGTCTGCTGATTCTGTATTGAGCTTGGGACCTATTAGTTTGGTCTTTATTTCCTTTTCTGCTAAACCATCCTCTCTGCTTTCTGGTCGGAAAGTGATTTCACAAGGCTTGTGTCCAGGTTGCTGATCCTCGCTCGGTCCTGTTTGTTTGATCTGATGAGCTAAATCATGCCTGTGATCAGAGTTTTCCATTTCGGAGGACAAGTCCAGAGATGCACTCTTGCCATTCGTGGGTTTGAGCTCCATTTTTAGGTAATCATTTACATCATTTGTCGCACTACTGTCATCAGCAATCAGTTCCTATGGAGACAGTAAATGAATTAAATAAGGCAAAAGCAACCATCCACTCTAGAAAATGGTAATTTAATCTCTGCACAATAGCAACATTTTAGAACACACATCAAGAAAGATTCATCTTATCTACCATTGCCTTAAGATTTAATGACAAGTCCTCTGTGCTCTTTCCTGATGAGGTCTGATGAGCTCTTAGGTGGTCTGTAGTAAGAGGTTCACAATAACCTATGGGCTGGGAAAGACCTCCATACTGCACCATGCTACTGGAAAAAAAAATCTCAAATGAATGTGGAGTCAGAAATGTGTGCGTACCTACAATACAACACAAACTTTTCAAAGACAAAGTCATTTGCCTCAAGTACCATTGTACTCATAATTACATGTTGTAAATAACTACACTTCATACATCACAGGCTCTCACCATAGTTGTGTATTATTTATAACAAATGCAGTCAAACACTTGGATCATGAGTACCTGCTCTGTATGTTGTGGGACTGTAGCATAGTGGGGCTGCATGAGAGGACTAGCCGTTCCTCTCGCACTACAACTATAGGGCTGCGGTTGCATTCCTGATCCAGTGTCTCCTCAGGGGTCATGGCAGACAGTCTCCAAAGCTGCAGTTCTTCAGCTTGGTGTCTGTTCTTCTCAGAAAGGAGCTGAAGTTCACTCCGCAGGGCTTGCAGCTGAGAAAGAGGAATGAACACTAAACCTTTTCAAAACCAATATCTCAGATGGGACATTAAAACTAAATAGAGAACAAAAGTGTTGTGTGAAGATCCAACCCAGTGGTAGTTGAGATTCTGTGTTAGAAAATGTTGGTAACTCCAGTTGTGAACAAGACCAGTTTATAACCATGGCTGCAATCGCTCCATCTTTACATCATTCAAGGGTGTTAGGGTTTGAAATTTTGTTTCTCCAGTATTATTTTTATTATATATATATATATATACATATATATATATATATATATATATATATATATATATATATATATATATATATATATATATATATATACACACACACACACACACACACACACACAATGTGGGAAAGAAGTATTTGATCCCCTGCTGATTTTGTACATTTGCCCACTGAAAGAAATGATCAGTCTATAATTTTAATGGTAGGTTTATTTGAACAGTGAGAGACAGAATAACAGCAAGAAAATCCAGAAAAACGCATGTCAAAAATGTTATAAATTGATTTGCATTTTAATGAGGGAAATAAGTATTTGACCCCCTCTCAATCAGAAAGATTTCTGGCTCCCAGGTGTCTTTTATACAGGTAACGAGCTGAGATTAGGAGCACACTCTTAAAGGGAGCGCTCCTAATCTCAGCTTGTTACCTGTATAAAAGACACCTGTCCACAGAAGCAATCAGATTCCAAACTCTCCACCATGGCCAAGAACAAAGAGCTCTCCAAGGATGTCAGGGACATGATTGTAGACCTACACAAGTCTGGAATGGGCTACAAGACCATTGCCAAGCAGCTTGGTGAGAAGGTGACAACAGTTGGTACGATTATTCGCAAATGGAAGAAACACAAAAGAACTGTCAATCTCCCTCGGCCTGGGGCTCCATGCAAGATCTCACCTCGTGGAGTTGCAATGATCATGAGAACAGTGAGGAATCAGCTCAGAACTACACGGGAGGATCTTGTCAATGATCTCAAGGCAGCTGGGACCATAGTCACCAAGAAAACAATTGGTAACACACTACGCCGTGAAGGACTGAAATCCTGCAGCGCCCGCAAGGTCCCCCTGCTCAAGAAAGCACATATACATGCCCGTCTGAAGATTGCCAATGAACATCTGAATGATTCAGTGGACAACTGGGTGAAAGTGTTGTGGTCAGATGAGACCAAAATGGAGCTCTTTGGCATCAACTCAACTCGCCGTGTTTGGAGGAGGAGGAATGCTGCCTATGACCCCAAGAACACCATCTCCACCGTCAAACATGGGGGTGGAAACATTATGCTTTGGGGGTGTTTTTCTGCTAAGGGGACAGGACAACTTCACTGCATCAAAGGGACGATGGACGGGGCCATGTACCGTCAAATCTTGGGTGAGAACCTCCTTCCCTCAGCCAGTGCATTGAAAATGGGTCGTGGATGGGTATTCCAGCATGACAATGACCCAAAACACACGGCCAAGGCAACAAAGGAGTGGCTCAAGAAGAAGCACTTTAAGGTCCTGGAGTGGCCTAGCCAGTCTCCAGACCTCAATCCCATAGAAAATCTGTGGAGGGAGCTGAAGGTTCGAGTTGCCAAACGTCAGCCTCGAAACCTTAATGACTTGGAGAAGATCTGCAAAGAGGAGTGGGACAAAATCCCTCCTGAGATGTGTGCAAACCTGGTGGCCAACTACAAGAAACGTCTGACCTCTGTGATTGCCAACAAAGGTTTTGCCATCAAGTACCAAGTCATGTTTTGCAGATGGGTCAAATACTTATTTCCCTCATTAAAATGCAAATTAATTTATAACATTTTTGACATGTGTTTTTCTGGATTGTTTTTTTTGTTATTCTGTCTCTCACTGTTCAAATAAACCTACCATTAAAATTATAGACTGATCATTTCTTTGTCAGTGGGCAAACGTACAAAATCAACAGGGGATTAAATACTTTTTTCCCCTCACTGGGTGTGTGTGTGTGAGATATATATGTATATATATATATATATATATATATATATATATATATATATAAAAAATAAAACTGACAAAAGGATCAAAGTCCCCAATTGTTCTTACTCCTTAGAAAGATATTTTTGAGAATAACTTCCCAAAAAAACTCTTACACAGTCAGTATTGATCAAGTTGTCATCATGCGCTGAAAGAGAGAGTTGTTGCCAGGAAAGACAACATGCTGAGCCAAAAACAAATTCTAGCTAGCAGGTAGTGTGCAGAGCCGCTTAGCCAAATATAGGTAGTTGTTTTTGCTTAGTTCTGGGCAGCAATGTTACTGTGGGGGAAATTAGTATTGGACGTGTCAACATTTATCTCCGGAACTATATTTCCAATGAGGGTATTCACATAAACTTTTCACAAGACATCAGTATTAACTCAAGAAATCTGCAAATATAAAGAATTCCCAACATAAAAGTCCATAAATAAAGTTATGTGTAATAAAGTGGAATGACACAGGAAAAAAAGTATTGAACAAGCCAAGAAAAAGCAGTTCTCCAACGCAAGGTAAGGTTAGGAACCAGCCGAAATCCGTAAGTAATTATATCCCCAATCAGTGCAAATTAATATCAGCTGGGTTAGTAAATTGAAGTTCATTAAAAAGGCTTTTCGTTACCAAGGTGTCACTCAAGAAACACCTCATGATGGGTAAAAGCAAAGAGCTCTCCCAAGACCTTCACAACCTTATTGTTGCAAAACATAGTAATGGAATCGGATACAGATGTACTTCAAACTTTTGAATCCTCCAGTATGCGCCATTGGGGCCATTATCTGCAAGAAGCAACATCACTTAGTCATCAACCGGCCACGCACAGGAGCTCCTCGCAGGATTACCAACCAGGATGTCAGAAGAATAGTCAGAAGAGTGGCCCGTGTCAAGGACCACTCTGAAAGAGCTCCAGAAACACTTGGAGGCAGCAGGTACCATCATCACAGAGAAAACAATAGGCAGTGCACTCCACTGATCACGCTCACCCAGCAAGACTACATCACTAAAGAAAAGGCATGTCGAAGATTGTTTAAAGTTTGCTACAACTCATTTGTACAAGCCTATGAAACACTGGGAGAGTGTTGTCTGGTCAGATGAAAGCAAAATTGAGCTTTTTGGCTTGTTATACTACACACCATGTTTGGAGAAGAAAATGGCACTGCACATCACCCCAAAAACACTACACCAACAGTGAAGTTTGGAGGTGGAAGCATCATGGTGTGGGGCTGTTTTTCATCGCATGGTACTGGCAGACTTCATATAATTGAAGGAACGATGAATGGAGTCCTTTACCTAGAGATTCTTCAGAAGAATCTGCTGCCATCCACCAGGATGATGAAGATGAGACATGAATGGACCTTTCAGCAGGACAACGATCCAAAGCATACAGAAAAGGAAACTCTCAATAGGTTTCAGAGAAAAAAATCAAGGTGTTAGAATGGCCCAGTCACCTGACTTGAAGCAAATTGGACAAGATTTAAAGACAATATGTTTAGAAGAATTGGCCAAAATCACACCTGAATACTGCGGCTGATTAATCTCTTCATACAGAAAGCGTCTTGAAGCTGTCATTAGAAACAAAGGCTTCTCCACTAAGTATTAAATTAATTTCAGTTAGCGTGTTCAATACTTTTCTCCTGTGTCATTCCACTTTATTACACATAACTTTATTTATGGACTTTAATGTTTGGATTTCTGTGTGTGTGGATTTATAGAGTTAATACCGAAGTCTGGTGAAAATTTCATGTGAATAACCTCATTGGAAATATATTCACTGAAAAAAATGTTGAAGCATGCAACAATTATTTCCCCCCTGTATGTTCTACTGTGCATCTGATCGTAGCCACGCATGATAAACCAGATGTGTAAACAGGACCACAGCGATGATGTTAGAGGTTTCTCAGAAGTATGTGTTTCTAACTGGTGAGTGGAAATACCAAACACAAAAATTCCTTTTGCAAAACTTTTATGCAGTTATGTGACTCTGAATGGCGCTGAAAAGCACAAGTACAGTTAAGAGAAAAAAAAAGGCATTAAAAGATCTTTGATACTAAATATAAACTGAACAGAAACATATGTACCTGTTCATGAAGAGAGTGAATCTGTGATGAGGTGCAGGTCTCATTTTCACTCTCCTCATGTTCATCCTCACATTTTGGCCAGTTGTCTTCAAAACTCCCACCAATTACAACCTTCTCCTCCAAATCTGCGACTGGCACACTCTCTTCTTCCACGTTTGTCAAACGATTAGACTCGTCTTGTTTTAAATCCATTTCCGATAAACGTGGTTCATTATCGATTTGCTTCAATTTTAATTTCAGTTGTTCAAGCTCTTGCTTTTGGGACAGGAAATCCTGCCTTGACACTTCCTGCAGCTGCAAAGTCAGTTGGTCATGTTTGGCCTTTAATGAAGACAGCTCATTCTGTTCTTCATGCAATCTGTTTATTACCATCTTTATGGTGGTCGTGTTAACTGTGGAATGCTCCAGAAGCTTTTGTAAAGTTTCTGGTAGTTCGTTTGTCTCTGTGAAACTAGATACAAGAGCGCTCTGTGCATTCTCTGCAGCAGTCTCAATCGCATGACGATTGTCTTGCTGAGCAGTAGTCAGTAGTTCTGGTAGCTCCTCTGCAGTAGTGTCGACAGTGTAGTGGTCAGAATCTCTTCCATGAACATCTGAGGATGTTAATGTCACATGTTCCTCGGTGGCTAAGGTCACCGGACAAATATTTGTCTTATCTGAAGCAGCAGAGACATTGCCAGGCGGATCCTCTCCAACTCTTAAATTTTCAAAGGACTGCTGATCAGACTGTAGTGTTTTGTTTTTCACAGTGTTATACGATTCTTTTTCAGCCTCTTCATGGGTATTTGAAGTAGTAGTGTTAATCGCAAAATCACAAGATGGCTCTGCAGAAACCTCAGCAGACTTCTTAGTGCTTGAGGTTAAGCTGGTGAACATCTCTTTATCTGCCTTGAGTGAGGCAAGCTCTTTTAGACAGCTCTGTAATTCCTCTCCTTGCCTCTGGAGGGCACTGTCTCTTTGTTGTAGTTCCCTTAAAAGGTCTTCAATGTGCTTGCTCTGATTCTCAAATGCTAGAGTTAGCTGCTGGGTCTGACTAGTCACCTGGTTCTGAAGCGCCTCCAACATTTTCTGTGACTTTTTCGCCCTTTCTGCTTCCCTATCTCTCTGTATTCGCATACGTTCTACCTCCAATACCAAAACGGTAGTGTCATCCAAGTTCACGCCTTTTGTTGTCTTTGTATGATCCTCCAGACTTCCAGTTGAAGTAGTATCCTCTTCTAATGGAGAGTGCTCCCCAGCTTTTGTCCCAGTTCTACATTCTGTAATCAGGGCTTTTTTTGGTTCCTTGGAGAACATGGTGCTCGGAAGGGTCACTGACTCACAGAAGAAAACCTCATTTTCGAATGCTTTAACATCGTTTGTGGTGTTTGGTTGGTTTCCAAGCTGCAGATATGTTAAAGGCATGCTAGTGTTTACATTCTTGTCCTCCACTGTGGCAGAACTTTGTAGCCAGTCCAATTCAGCTTGAAGTTCTGCAATCTTTACTCCTTCCACTTCATAGGTTTTGCGTAGTTTCCTCTCCTCCTCTAGCTCCCTTTCTCTCTCCTCACGTTCCTGCAAAAGCTCAGACTGAAGGACCTCTAGTTCCTTGTGCATTTTCTCCCTCTCTTTTTCTAGAAGTTCCTCCTTTCTTTCCATCTGAGCCAAGGCCTCTTTAAGTTTGATGGTCTCCTCTTTGGATTCTTCCTCTTTTCTCACACCTTCCTCCTGTCTTTTTTCAGCCTCCTTCTCCAAAGTAGTTACCACTTCCCTTAATCTTGAACTCTCCTTCCTCTCTTGTTCCAGTTGTGCCTCCAGTTTGCTTCCTTTCTCTTTAAGCTCCTGGGCTTTTGTGCGATGCTGCTCGGCCTGGCTTGAGTGCTTTTTGCTTAGTTGCTTGAGTTTGGTCCTGGCCTCAGCTTCTGCCCGCCTTTGAGTCTCAAGGTCATCCAGACGCTGATCTAACTCCCGTTTAATGTCCCTGAGCTCATCCCGGAGAGCTGAATTCTCTTTCTTTAATTCATCCATAGAAGATGAGTCCCGTTTCTGTCCCTGATTTAAAGAGCTCGACTTTTGGTTTCCTGAGTCACAACGGATATCATCTTTAAAGATACGCTCACTGATTGAATCAGACATGCATGAGTCAGTGTCCGTATCTTCTATCCCTGTGTCTTGTTCAGTAATGGAGCTCTCCATCTCTGCCTCACTAGACCTTTGCGCTCCACACCGATTCCCTTCTTGTACACTGATGCTCACTGGGGGTGAGTCCTCAGAGCCAAACTCACTGATGTGCTCAGATTCAATCCCCTCGCCAGGTTCTCTCTCAGAAGGATAGGCTAAAGGCCCCAGCCTGTCCAATATTTTTGGTCTCTCGGTTTTTAGCGTTCTCTTTCTCTGGGATGAGTGCTGGTGAGGTGGAGAGTAACTGGAATAAGTGGACAGAACAGGACTGAAACTGTCACCAGCAATAGGATGAGAGACCACTTGTGGAGGAGGAGCTGCAAGTTGGGCTAAATGGGAAACACACAGAGGAAAAACAAAAACCATTTATATGCATGTAAATATCTATGGCACACTACATCTCTATCCATTTGTATAAATGTATATTCTATATCGATGTACACTCATAAAACACTTTATAAGGAATACTACACTAATACTGGGTAGGGCCTCGATTTGCTCTCAAAACAGCATCAATTATTTGTCACATGGATTCCACAAGATGTTGGAAACGCTCCTGTGAGATTCTGGTCCATGTTGACATGATTGCATCAAAAAACTCCTGCAGTTTCTAAGGTACAATTTCATACTGAGAATCTCCCATTCTACCACATCCCAAAGGTATTATATTGGTTTCAGATGTGTTGACTGGGAAGATCACTGAAGAAGAATGAACTAATTTTCATAAAACCAGTTTGAGACGACTTTCGCTTTGTGACATAGTGCATTATCATGCTGGAAGTAATCATTAGAAGATGGGTAAATTGTGGACATGAAGGGATGCACATGGTCAGCAACAATACTCATATCGTCTGTTGTATTCAAGCGATGACTGATTGGTATTAACAGGCCCAAAGTGTGCTCAGAAATCATTCATCATACTCATTACCGCCAAATTTTGACCCTACCATCGGTGTGCCTCAGCAGAAATCGTGATTCATCAGACCAGGTGATGCTTTTCCAGTCTTCAACTGTTCAGTCTCAGTGAGCCTGTGCTCACTCCAGCCTCAGCTTTCTGTTCTTGGCTGAAAGAAGTGGAAACCGATGTGGTCGTCTGCTTTTGTAGCCCATCCACCTCAAGGGTCGATGTGTTATGCATTCTGAGATACTTTTCTCCACAATAGTAGAGAATGGTTATCCGCGCTACTGTAGCCTTTCTGTCAGCTCAAACCAGTCTGGATATTCTCTGTTCACCTCTCTCTCATCAACAAGGCTTTTCTTTCTGCAGAACTGCTGCTAACTTGATGTTTTTTGTGGAGGACCCCACACACCCACTCTTCACCCTCCTGCCATCTGGAAATATCGGGCCCTCACGGCCAGACTGTGTAACAGCTTCTTCCCCCAAGTCATCAGACTCCTCAATACTCAGAGACTGGACTGCCACACACACACAGGCACACACACTCTCTCTCTCTCTCTGAACTGAACACCATCCCATTCCCATTGCAATATTTGCATATTCCTGCATAGACTCTGTTGCATTTTTGCTGCTACTGTATTAGAAAAATATAGTATTTTTCATTTTTTGTCAATATTACACACTTTACCTGGCTGCTAAAACAATAACTGCTATGTTCATTTTGGTATAAGCTAATCTGCTGAATACCAAGTCACAGAATGTTATGCCCACATTTATACCAATTTTAAATTATATTGTTACTGCTTGGCGCCTATCTTTTGCACTACCCACTTCCACACTAAAACTTTGTACTGTTCGGCACTACATGGTCACTTAATGTGCCCATTATCCTGTTTTAGTAGTATTGTACTCTCCTGTGTTGTTAGCACACATTTGCAAATGTACTTTGTGTAGAATACGTAAATCTTATTTTGTTCCGTGTTGTCTCATGTGGTCAGTGTGTTGTTTTATGTAGCATCATGGTTTTGGAGGAACTACTAGCTATATATGGTTGAAATGACAATAAAGCCACTTGAACAATCATACCACGGTTAAAATCACTGAGATCACATTTTTCCCCCCATTCTGATGTGAACTTTACCCGAAGCTGCTAGCCCGTATCTGCAAGATTTATTGCACTGCTGCCACACGATTGGCTGATTAGATACCTTCATGAATGAGTAGGTGTACAGTTGTTCCTAATAGAGTACCCAGCAACTGTATGTCACATATGAAAAGATGTGGTTCTGTGTTTATGTGGCACAAACAGGAAAAACCTACTCATGGTCCCTTCCTTACCCTGCAACTCTTTGATGAGTTTCAGTGCTTCAGCTAACTCCTCAGTAAGTCTTTTCACTTCTGCCTCCAGGCTTTTCTCTCTCTTCTTCAACTGTTCCAGTGACACACTCAATCCCTCGTTTTCCTTCAGTGACTCCTACAGGCCAGAATCGGAAGTGCATTAGAACAGAACAGAAAAAGGGTCTCATCAGTGGCGACAAATTGTTAATGTTTATAGTCATGTTTTCTGCGGGCACAATTAATATTTAATCAGCGTTCATTCATCATATGAACTTTTATATTAATCATCATCATCATCATCATCATCATCATCATATAACCTTGCCAAAGAGGTCAAGACCAGCCAAGAAAATTTAATTAAACAGTAAAATGACTTAAAAGGAAAAGATGCAAAAACATGTTTAAAAGTACAAAATGTCCAAGCAAAGACATACAAACATCAATAAAGGGAAGTAGTAGTGTGCAATA
Source organism: Ameiurus melas (assembly GCA_012411365.1). Taxonomy (NCBI): domain Eukaryota; kingdom Metazoa; phylum Chordata; class Actinopteri; order Siluriformes; family Ictaluridae; genus Ameiurus; species Ameiurus melas. The sequence continues at coordinate 18,013,961 of CM022754.1, read as the reverse complement.
AGAAAATAATATTACACTGTGGAATAACAAAAAGGAAACTGCAGCCTTGCTTTTTGCATTTACAGCCCAAGACACTTTGCATGTACAACCTCACCCTGCACAGCAGACACACATTATACAAAAATACAGAGACAGAGCTCCTACAGAACGTGTTAAGTTTTTAAGGTAATAAAGACAGAATATCTAGCAGCGATGATGTTGCCAGATGATGAACTTCTGTACAGTGCTGTGAAAATAGTATCTGCCTCATGTGTATCTCTCGTACTAAACAGTTTCAGAAATTAAACCAAATCTAAAACAAAGACAACCTGAGTAAACACACAATACAGTTTTTAAATTATAATGTTATTTATCGAAGCAAAAAAAGTTATCCTATATAACTGGGCTTGTGTGAAAATGTATCTCCAGTTATCGGAAGCATTTGGTTGCAATTATTGCTGCCAAAGGTGGCACAACCAGATTTTAAGTATAAGGGGCAATTCGTTTTTCAAATTGGTGATGGGTATTAGATTTTTTTTTTTTTTGCTTCAGTAAAATAAATAAATAAAAAAAATATATTGTGTGTTTACTCAGGTTGCTTTTGTTTTATGGTTCATTTGAAGATCTAAAACTATTTAGTATGAGATGTACACAAAAACCAGACGAAATCAGGATACTGTGAAATATTTTTTCCTTATTTTCCATGATTATGATTCAAGTATTCAAGATCAGTTCAGTGTGATTTTTGCTTACTCACTGTCTCATGATGTTTTTGGGTTTCTCTCAAGGTGTTTTGTCTTATGCATCTCTTATGTTTTCGTTAACTAGCCTTGGGTATGCACGTACATATGAGTATAAAAGACAACTATCCAATTTATGTTTAGACTACGATTAAGACTATGAACACCCAGAGTGTATTTGCATGCATAAACCATCTCTTTAACTATACCCTGGCTCTTTGTCTCCCGATTCTTCAAGTATCTTACTTCTGGTGAAGCCGAAGCATTTTAATCCTCCAGAAAAGATTAACATCAACAGTTTTTCACAGAAATGTAGGTGGATATAAATGTAGCTCAGGTTTAAATAGAAGAAAAGTAGTCTGAGAAATGGCACTAAACTACCATAATTCACGTAAAACAATTTACTCTTATATTTTATATAGTTTGTGTGTATAGTTATGGCAAAAATGGTGTGCAGCAATAAGAGCAGCCCTGCTGTCCTTTAGCTCTTTTCCACACAATTTTAATAAAGGTTTAAAGAAAAATGCTTGCGCTTGGGTATTTGTGTGTATATGAAAGATGATCGTCATACCGTGAGTTTTGCCTGTGTGAGAGCCTCCTGCTTTTGGCTCTCTGTTAGATCACTTTGTGTGCTCTTCAGCTTGGCCTGCACTTCCTCCAGGTCCCTCTCTACAGCCTGCTTCTGCAGAGCCAGCTTAACAGACACACACACACACACGCAGAGACCGAGAGAGAGTGAAACAGAACATGAGACAGCTGAGCCTTGTGAAGGACAGAAGAACAAATCAGGGGCTTACATTTAGGAAAAAGGACAGTAAAAATTTAAACAGGCCATCATTTATAACCCAATTTACTTGTTTTATGTCTGATCTATGTAGCACTTGTGTATACCAGCATACAGCTACAACAGAGCTATACTTGCCTCTAATTTCAGGCTGGTTTTGTGAAAATGTAATTTAACTCATGTAATGTCATTTAAATTTGAATATGGGAGAAGATACTGATGATAAAGAAAAGGCAGACTTGAGACAAAGGCTGGTGTTGCGGGTTTGAGTGTGGGGTAAAACAACTTACAGAATTATTCATGGAGGCCATTATGCTTTTTGTAATAAAAACAATGCCTTAACCAGAACAAACATGGTTCATACATTATGACGAGGTATAACAGGAAAAACAAAATGAAATAACCATCGCTCATGGGTTTAGTACCATGGCCAACAAATGCATCCATTTAAACCATACAGCATGAGTAATGATCATGTCACGCCTTGCGTTAGCTGTAATGATACCCAGATTATTAGTGCAGACCACAAACAAAACATTCAGGTAATATGCCAGGAATAAAACTCAAAAGGGTTGCATGAAGTTAAATGAAGCATACTGAAACATGTTATTTTTCTTATACTACAGCATACTTCAAAGACAATTATTATTAATTAAAGGATGAAGCATCATACTTCTATTTATACGTGTAATTTACATACCATAATCCGGAGCATCTGTGAAACAAATTCGATTGTTATCACTTATATTGTAGCTGCTATAAAGAGTTGTTCCCTCACCATGTCCACTGTTCTGAAGGAAAGTGAAAACTGAGGAAAAAGAAAGCCCTGACACTGGAAACGCCTTCCATAAATGTTAAAAAGATTCACAATATCAATGCTTTTACATTCTTCTTTGTTTAATAACAGGTTTTTTAAAGTAGTTTATTATTAGACTTAAATTGTTTGGATCATCCACATGATTGAGCGGTTACAATAAAAATTATAATGTATAAGAACTAGTGGATTGAATATAAACCTGTGCTGGCTGTACGGAAAATCACTACTGTCCAGTCCATAAAGGATTCTGTAGAGTTTGTTTGTTTGATGCAGCCAAAAATGCTTGAATTTGCGGCAGTTTTTTATTGTAAAAAATTATGATGTTTTTGTGCTTTTCTCACAGAAATCTACGTGAATTGGTGAAACTGCATTTGTTCAATTGTTTTGCACGTCTTTCACAATGATGCTTGTTGGTAAATGAGACCTTTTAATACATTGCGGTACTCATGTTTAACGCACGTGAATCAAAGAGGGCTTTTGCTGAATGCACATTGTGATGACGTCACATGACACTTCTTGGCCCAAATCTGCAGAAAATTTACTGTAATTTCAAGCTTCCCAGAATATTGCGGCACTTGCTTGGCATTAATTTCTGCAATCGCAAAAAACCTGGAGGGATTGACAATGAGAATGAATCCCTGGAGGGATTCATTCTCATTGTTGATTAATTTTGCTTATATATATCAATATATCAGACTCTCACTTAAACATACATTGATAAATAGCATCCTAAAGATAAAGTGCTGTGTGCCTACTGCCAAGCAGATATAAAATGAAGCCCTTGTGTATGGTTGTAGGAGAATGAACTTTGAACAAAGATATCTAAATATCAAATAAAATTGTGTAATATGCTACATATGGAAGTGTTGACAATAACCAAAGGTATTTACCATTCTAAGGAGACCGAGTTCTATGTTGATTAATGAACCCATGATCTATAAAGTGGTTTAAATTATATTAACACATGCAGCACACAATGGTCAATTCATAGTGTGTATATATTTCCAAGAGATTGGATTAAATTCAGAATGTTTGCAATAGATTAAATTAAGGACTCTTTTTCTAACTGTTGGATAGGACTCTTTTTCTAACTGTTGGTCAAGGACTTCTACAAAGGTTGTTTTACTGCTAAGAAAATAAAGATGGAAACAACTAAATGCACACTACACATGGCTGCTCAGGTTGAAACATAATATGCTGTTACTGGCATCATTATGGTGAGAGACAGCTGGGCATGCAATGTGCATATCTCTTGTGCTCCACTTACTGACCCCCAGTCCACACTTCATTTATAAAGGCATTACTACAGAGAGAAAGAGAGAAACCACACAGAGAGCAACAACACTGACCTTGAATCAAGAGCCTTCTGTCAAAAAGCCAAGAGGAAGAGAAGAAAAAGGAGAGTGGGAACGAAAGAGTGGGAAAAGGAGTGTGAGAATGTGAGATAGCAGTTGACGCCAAAGAAGTACATTGACCTGTGGAATGCATACTGTAACTCCCAGAACAGAAAGAGAGAAATGCAGAGAAAAGAGAAAGAGTAACTGGTTGCAGGAGATAAACAAAATTTTTAAAAAGTAGCACACGGTTACAAAAACGTTTCTAATAGAGACACAAACAAAGGGAAATTGTGATGGGCAGTAAACCCATTTTCAATTTAGTTATGAATACTCTGCAGATGTAAATTTGACCAAAATAAAAGTATTCTGTTAAAGTGTATACTGTGCAGTTTGCATATGAAGAACATACTTTATCGTATTGTGACTGTAGTGTATTGTGTTGTGTCCTGGCTTGCTGGATCTCTTGGTTGAGTCTGTTAGCCTCCTGTTGGTGCTGCTTCTCCATAGACTGCCTCTCTCTCTGCAGCTCCAACAGCTCCTATATTAAAAAAAACACACATCATTAGTCATCCAAATATCTGCACATTCACCCAGCGATTTGCAGAGCTCTTTTTGACAAAGATATAAGGTTAGGTTTAGGAATGGATAAGTGACATTTTATGACATTACACTTCTGACATTAGGACTCTACAAAGTCATATTTTCAAAGCCAAGCATACACAAATATGTATAAGAGTTAATAAGACTTAAAACCCTCTAGTTGAAATAATATTGTAATAAAGGGAGAGGGAGACCACGAGAGAGGGAGATAGTGAGGGAGTGAGAGGGCAGGAGAGGGTAGAAAGTGAGAGGGTGGAAGAGGGTAGAGAGTGAGAGGGCGGGAGGGGCAGAGAGTGAGAGGGCGGGAGGGGCAGAGGGAGTAGAGGGCGGGAGGGGGAGAGAGTGAGAGGGGCGGGGAGGGAGAGAGTGAGGAGGCGGGAGGGCAGAGAGTGAGAGGGCGGGAGGGCCAGAGAGTGAGAGGGCGGGAGGGCCAGAGAGTGAGAGGGCGGGAGGGCCAGAGAGTGAGAGGGCGGGAGGGCCAGAGAGTGAGAGGGCGGGAGGGCCAGAGAGTGAGAGGGCGGGAGGGGGAGCGAGTGAGAGGGCGGGAGGGGCGAAAGAGTGAGAGGGCGGGAGGGGAAAGAGTGAGAGGACGGGAGAGGGCAGGAGAGGGAGACCACGAGAGAGTGAGAGGATGGGAGAGGGAGACAGTGAGAGAGTGAGAAGGCAGAGAGGTCATGAGAGGGAGACCGCGAGAAAGTGAGAGCACGGGAGAGGGAGACCACGAGAGAGTGAAAGGAAGGGGGAGGGAGACAGTGAGAGAATGAGAGGGCGGGAGAGGGAGAGAGTGAGAGGGCGGGAGAGGGACAGAGTGAGAGGGCGGGAGAGGGAGAGAGTGGGAAAGGGAGGGAGAGGGATAGAGTGAGAGAGCGGGAGAGGGAGAGAGTGGGAAAGGGAGGGAAAGGGAGAGAGTGAAAGGGAAGAGAGTGAGAGGTTTGGAGTCCTCCTCATTCCTAGTCCAAAAATATCCAAATTTTATATAAAATCACTGTGGTATTTTCTTTCAATTTCGCACCGGATTTTTCTTCATGTCGAGTTTTCCTTTTCTTTTCCTGTCATCTGGCAGCAAACCATGGGACTCTACTGCGATGCTAGCTCCACTTCCATCAATGCCTTGCACCTTGCCTGTTGTGTCAAATGTTTCACTTGATTTTCTTTGAATTG